>PVIC010032389.1:0-20730 GCA_004025085.1 Thryonomys swinderianus
ATCTGGGGCCCTTTGGAAGCAGCACTTTCCTGGGGGGTCCTCCTTGAATCTGTAATAACCCTTGAGAGTTCTCACTCCTGACACATCATGGTAGGTATTTGAGCAGAACAATCACATCATGTTTGTTACCATAATACAATAAATGCCAATATCAGTATTAAACACAGTAAATAAGATAAAAAGGTTTGTTAGATTCTATTCTGGATACTTTGAGCTTATGAGTTACCTCTGTGTCTGACTCCTCACTGCACAGCTCCGGGATACAGTGGGCTGGTGGGCGGCCTTCAGTCCACTGGAAATGAACTGTACCCTGCAGCTGGGTCTGCGTGCTGCTCCCTCAGTCCGCCGGAAGCAAGGCACGGTGGGGCCGCAGCCGCTAGGTCCAGTCCGCCAGCGGCTGGTCCCTCAGTCCGCCTGAAGCAAGGCACGGCGGGGCTGCAGCCGCTAGGTCCAGTCTGCCAGCAGCTGGTCCCTCAGTCCGCCGGAAAACAGGGCACGGCGGGGACTGCAGCTGCTGGGTCTGGTCCGCCCGCCGCTGGTCCCTCAGTCCGCCGGAAAACAGGGCACGGCAGGGTCTGCAGCTGCTGGGTCCAGTCCGCCCGCCGCTGGTCCCTCAGTCCACTGGAAACAAGGCACAGCGGGGCTCGCAGCTGCTGGGTCCAGTCCGCCTGCCGCTGATTCCTCAGTCCGCCGGAGCTTTTTTCTTTTTTTAACCTTCACATTTTTCTTTCCTTTCTATACTTTCCCTCACTTCCCCTCTCTAGTTCCCCTTCCCTTTGAAGATTTTTTTCCTATTTCATGATATCTATTATACATTTTGGACTTCATTTACACATGCAGTTTCTCACAACAGAAAAATATATTTACACGTCTCTCCTATTTATTTCACTAATGAGTATGGCCTCAATGGGCATCCATTTAGCTGTAAATATCTCTAATTTATCATTTTTCTTGCTAAGTAATACTCCATTTTATTTCTTTTTTAAAAACCCAGTTCTTTATCCAGTCTTCAGTTGATGGACATTAGGGCTGTATCCAAAATTTAGCTATCACAAACTGTGCTGCTATAAACATGGATGCACATATGTCACTGAGGTATGATACTTTTAATTCTTTTGTGAATATATCCAGCAAGGAAATAAAAGAGTCAAAAAGAACCTCTAAGCCAGGCATGGTGGCTCACGCCTGTAATCCCAGCACTTGGGAGGCAGAGACAGGAGGATTGTTGAGTTCGAGGCTTGCCTGGGCTACACAGTGAGCTCAGAGGTAGCCTGAACTACAAAGCGAGACCCTATCTCAAAAAAAAAAAAAAAAAAAAAAGAACCTCTAATCCTGGTTTTTAAGGACTCTCCACACTGATCTCCACAGTACACCAGTCTACATTCCCACCAACAGTGGAGAAAGATTCCTTTGTCCTCACAGTACCACTAGAATTTCTTTTTATAATTGAATTCTTTATTGATACATTTTTACATACACATCACGATCACACTTAACATTGAGAATTTGTACCATATATGACATGACCTTCTTATTGATTTCATAATAGCAACCATTCTTTCTCAAGAGAGGTGGAAGCTGAGCTTTGTTTTCATCTGCACCTCTGAAATGACCTCTCAGTGATGTTGAACATTTCTTCATATGTTTTGTTGTTTTCTACTTCTTCATCTGAAAAATGTCTGTTCATTTCAGAGGCCCACCTTTGAATTAGGTCTTTAAATTTATGGGGTCTGATTTTTTTAAGTTCTTAGAGTAGACCTTTGTCTGAGCAACAGCTAATAAAATTTCTCCTACCATTGTACATTGTCTTTTTGCTCTGTTCATAATTTCTCTTGCTGTGCAGCTTTTTAATAAAATGAGAGGCCAGTTGTTGATTCCTTCTGCTAGTTCCCATGCTACTGAGGTTTTGTTCATAAAGACTTTCTCTATGCCAGTGTCTCCAAAAGTTGTACCTAACCTATTTTCCAGCAGGTTTAGCATATCTGTTTTAATATTGAAATCTTCAACCTACTTCAACATCAGTTTAGTGGATGGTGAAAGATGTAGGTCTAGTTTTAATCTTTGGCAGGATGAAACCCAGTTTTGCCAGCATCATTTGCTAAAGCATCTGTCTTTCTGAGGCAATCTCAGTTTCAGAACACCAGGAAAGATACTGAAATAGAAAAAATTCACATCACCAACCATTATAGTCTGCTGGGTCTTTATTGCTGAGACTTTCTTCACTCTTCCAGTGGGCTTCAATATTCATGGAAGAGCCTCACTAAGCCTCTCTTTGCTGTTTGCATCGCTCTTTTTTCTGGAGCTTGGCCTTAATGGTACCAAGGGCCTGTGCTGCACAGATCCACCTCCCTGAGCAGCCAGGGCAGGGTGGCTCACTGCAGCCCAAGGTGGAGTTACTGAGCTTCCTCCCCATGTGGGATCCCATGCTGATCCCACTAAGATCTGGGTAGAACCACCAGGCCTCTCCAAATGTCCCATCCTAACTGCTGGGCCTACTCACTGCACACTGCACACTGGAGCACAGTTGGTTGGCCTCCTCCTTACTCCTCCTCTTTACTGTGCAACAAATCAGGGCACAGTTCAAACATCTCTTATTTTTGAAATAAGAATTAAAGTTGCCATTGATTAGCGCTTTTTTTAGTTTTACTTTGTTTTTCCTTGACATGATAATTATACAAAGTTAGGTGGTATAAGTTGTTTTGAAACATGCCAAGATCAAATCAGGATAAATAACATAACAATCATCTCATATATTTACCAATGCTTTTTGGTGAAACATTTAAAATCCTTCCTTCTAGATATTTTAATGTTATTACTGACTATAGTCACTACACTGTGTAGGAGAACACTAGGACTTTTATCAGCTTTTAAAAGCAGTTTTCCAAATTTCCCTTAGGTAAATGTTCACTGGGGTATTCAACACCACTTGTGACAAAGTTTGAGGAGGGACCAGGAAAAACTCCAGATTGTATGCACAAACTCATAACAGCTCATTAATGAGCATGTAGCCCTCAATTTCCTTATCCTCCCTGTCCTCAAACTTCATTCTCAACATGCCCTAACCTTGGCCTAACAGGGGCCTTTATACCTCCTAGTGTTGACACTAGCCTGATCCCTATTCTCATCCTCTCCACCAGAATATCAGCACCATATTACAATATCAGGTGTAACCCCAAGTCCAAAGTGCTTTCCTGGTGCTAACAGATTTATTGTGTATAAAAGCAGAGGCTCTATAAACTTCAATTAGACCAGACAGAATTCTACCAAAAAGCTTTATAATACTTAGGTAGAAATATGAGTCATTCAAAATCAGTTTTGTGGAAATTTCATTAGAGATTTCATTCTTCTCTAAATGACAAGTATAACAAGGCCTACAAAATAAATGACAGTAATCTGCAAAGCTTTATTTATTTTTCACTAATACAATTGGCCTGATTGTCCACACGGGCCTTGAGGTGAATAAGTCAGCCACACTGCCTTTCAAATAGCAGAATGCTTTATATCTGCATATAACATCATGATGTGAGGAAGATCAAGATATTTTCCAGTCAGGCATCATATAGGATTAGTTCAAGGAGACTGCTTTCTGGAAAGAAAAATAGAAGGCTCGTTCTGGACTACAGTCGTGCCATTCCTGAGGCACAGACCTCCAGAATAACAATCAGAGTAGAACCCAGCCCTCCACAGCAGAACCCAGGCCCATGTCTTGAGCTTAGATAGCCATGAACTGACACAGTAGCCAGGTAATTCCTAACCATGGGGGGCCATCAAGAAACAAGTTCAAGAAATGAGTAGTCTGATTTCATTTGTCTGGTTTCTTACTTGGGCCTAATGACTTAGAGTGGATTAGCTGGATCCTGACTGAATTTGGTAAAAGATTATTACACAAAGTGCTGCTGAGTACATTTTTCTCTGCTGCTCTTTCACTATTTATTTGATAAACCATTAGCTATGCATTTATGTGAACATGAAAAGCTAGAACATGAATAAAATGTGAGGAAGATAATCAGAATATGGATTTGGTCAGCATGTTCAACCAACTGATACCTCCAAAACCCTCAAGAAAAAATTATAAATTTTAAAATAACATTTATACACATATAAAAATAAATGTATACACAATCTTACACTTTCCAAGTTAAAATAAAAGAGCACAGAAAATAAGAGACCTGAATGAGAAACAGCAAAGATAGGCCTGGAAGAAAGCCAAACAGGGTTTTAGTAGCTCATATTCACAAGTGAATAAGGGAAATACTATCAAAATACTACTATCTGAGTGAGGAATACACCTATGAAGAAAACACAATTTGAGAATTTAGAATAAAAATTTATAATTTTAATAAGCACTAACTATGCAAGACATTGTACTAAGTATTTAAAGGGGTTTCAAAAACAGATTATCATCCCACTGCACAATGGTAACACAAGGAAGCTGTGATCATAACAAAGATAAAAGCAACATTTACATGATATATTTGGGTTGCCACTAAAAGCTAATATTCAGGTTGCTTTTATACTTTTGAGATCTCTTTTGTTTTGTTTTGTTTTGTTTTTTCTCTGTTATAAACTGCTGAGCTCTTGTATCTATCTCATGAGTTCATTTGTTTGTTCATGTTGTGGTGCCAAAGTCTCACATGTGAGCAAGTTCTCTACTTCTGACCTACATCCTTAGCTTTCATAACTAAAAATTTACAATAAAATATTTAAATAAAAGAAAAATGAGGGAAGGATAAAAGAAGAGGGAAGGAAAAAAGGGAGAAGCTTTACAAGTAAAACAGAAAAAAACAAAAGGTAGCAGAATAGGCTGGGCATGTAATGCACACCTGCAATCTTAGCTACTTGGGAGTTTGCGGCATGAAGATTACAATTTCCAGGGCAGCCTAGGCAAGTGAGCAAGATCTTACCCCAAAATAAAAGTTTTTTTTTCTTTAGGTGCCTAAGGATATAGCTCAGTGGCAGAATGCCTGCCTGGCATGGGTGAAACCTTGGCTTCAGTTCTAAGTACTAACAGGGAAAATAAGAGGCAAGGCTGGGAAGTTCCAGAAATATTTGGGAGAATATCCAGTGACAAGTATGGGTGTTTCTTGGCCTCCTGAACCCAAAACACAGTTACAGATGGATTATAATCCTGGCCTTCCCACTTGAAGTTAAGTCCTGATGACAGAGCAACTAACTTCACCATCTTAGTCTCAGAATGTAGAGATGATAACATCAACCTCATTGAGGCTTATTTAATCAATCCACAAGTATATAATGAGTATGTTGTGTGTCCTACAGATAGTGCACTGAGTGACACCCCTTGCCTTCATGAAGTTCTCAGGCTAGTGAAAGAATCAGACATTAAGTCCATTTTTAAGAACTTTATCATTTATTCTCATTGCCACAGGAAACCATTAGTGGTTTTAAGTATTTCAAAGGCTTCAATGTATGAGAATGATGGAACCCTTCAGTGACGTACTTAGCAGTTGCTTCATTTCCCCTGAAGGACAGGTGAGACCAGCCTATTCCCAGTTACAGTTACTGGCACATGACTCACATGAGTCAAATCAGATGAACCCTTGGGATTAATTTCTGAAATTAGAGTTAAGAAAAATCTCTCTTGCTAAGGAAAATATGCAACCCTAGAGATCTGCTAGTGGATATTTCACCATCAAAAGAGAAGCCTGTACAAAAATGAAAATCATCCACAGATGAGGGCCCAAGGGTGAGGGCCCAACGAAGGGCCTGGAAGAGATATGGAAGCTGCAGGGTTAGTAATCCTGCTTGTATGGGAAGCCTCCAGTGATACGTGTTCCATTTGCAGACTTGCTGGGTACCCAAGCCAAGAAATCTATCTATGATAAAAAATACATAAATGTAGAGAAAATCGGGGCTAAAATGATGTCATTGTTGCAAGTCTCTTTTATATGGAGCAAGAGACACTGGAATCTAGACTGGTGATCAGAAAGAGTCTAAGCCTTAGATAAATCTCTAACCTGGAGGCACAGGGCCTCATGGATTCTGAAAAAGTAAGATAAATCTAGTTTCAAAGGCCATATCAGTTCCTCTAATTTTCATGAATCTTCCTGCTAAAATCCCACCCCTTACAAGTCAGTTCTTCTTCATATACTGTTTTCCCCCTCTCAATTGGCTTTCTTGCACTCAACTCAGAATACAATTTTCTGTATTGTTACTTATTTGCAATTTGGCTGATGTATGACCCATCATAGCCCTCAGAAACTTTTTTTATCACATTACCCATCATGTCAGACTCTACTACTGATTGCCTATATTAATTTCATCTTTTCCCACCAAAATTCCTTTAGGCAAGACTCAATTTGTTTGTGCTGCTTTAACAAGATACCATGGATTGGGTAACATAAATAACTGAAATTTGTATCTGCACAGGTTTAGAGGCTGGGAAGTCCAAGAGCAAGGCACTAACAAGTTAGGTATCTGGTGAGGGAGACAGTGTCTCCTTTTGAAGTGACTCCACATTGGCATGTTCTCACAACAGGACACTTGAACCTGCAAGATCCTCTTTCATGAAAACTTTAACCCCCAGAGAAAGAAGCCCTCCTGATCTAAGGCCCTCCTTAGGGACTCATGTTTTCAAAGTATCTCACTGGCCACTAGGTGCCAACACCTGAATTTTGGAGGGCACACATTTAAGCCACAGCAACTCATCACAGCAGACCACCTGAACTGTGAGTTGCCTGTCTTAGGTGACACATGACCACAGTGATCCTTTGGTTGTCACATGTGCTTTACCAATAATGTCTGAGGTCAATCGCTTCTCAGCCTTTTGGCTAAGATCAAGTGTAATAATATCTGAGGTCAAAAAGACACATCACTGACTTATCCACACACCAGACTGGGACAGGGGGAGGGAGGTTAAACACCCAGGAATCTCAGTCCAAAGTGCTGATTCTAGTACTATAGCTAAAGTTTTTAATTTTTAAAGGGTTAGAATGCTCTTGGTCTCTGGCGTCCTTGAAAAGACTTTCTTTGAACTAAGAAATAATCATTTACTTCATTGGGAAACAAAATGAACCATGCAAATGGAAATTGTGAGTTACTCATTTGGAGACTAATTGGGGAAGAAAACAAAGTCTGCAATCGAATGTGCATCTGCTTAAAAGCACAGGGCTAGCACCAAGTATGTTTTTCCTTTCCTTTTTTATTTTTATACATTCTTCCCCAGGCTTTTTAGCAGATAAACTCTAACCATAAATCCAAGACTATTTTCCTTATTGCTACTAGGACTCAATGGAACCAAGGCATCTGAGCTTCTTAAAGAAAATTTAATAGATCCCTGGAATGGTGCTGCCATAGATGCTGATTTGACAAGTTTGCATCTGTGTTCCATTATTTTCTCAGTCTCCATGTCTTTAAAAAATGCATTACCATATCAAGCAACATCAGAACCTTAGCTGCACACATTTTTCCATTTAAAACATTATATCCATCTTCTCTGAGTCCATTCTCTTTCCTTCCTCTTGATTCAGTTTTTCCTCAGCATCCAAGTAAATTGTCAAAGGTAGGCTTTACCTAGGTGCTGATATTTCTTCCCTGCCTCAGTCATCATCCTAAATGGCAAAACTTCAGGGATAAAAAAGAGAAAGAAGGGACATTTGAGGATGGGCCTTTTTTCCATGGAATCTAGATATTGGCTTCTAGTTCTAGCTGTGGCATATTTCTTCTCCTAAAGAACAATCATTCATTCTGAGAACCAAATCCTGCTGCAGACATTCACAAGATGCTACCAAGAAGGATGATTTAATTTAGGCAGAAAATGGAGTTAATTGGTGACTGGCACACTCATGTCCACTGTGCAAAGCAATTCTGCCTCCATTTCTGTCACTTCATCTCAGCTGTCAAATGACCTAGGAATCCAACTGTTACAGAAGACAGGCAGTGAACACACAAACCAAAAAAGAACCTGAGCAACAAGACAGTTGTTGTCTCTACTTCACTAGGTAGCATGACTGAACATATGAAGAAAACTAACATCCTCCAGACACATCTGTCCTAAGTGTCTCAAATGTGCATATTGTGCAAAACACTGGAGGTGGGGGGTAGGATATAAAAATAGTGGATTAAAAGCTCTTGCTTTTTCTTAAACTTACACTTTGGAACCAAAACCATCTCCAAACCAATATAATTATAAATTACTACTTGGTATGTTAAAGAACAATATAGGGCTGAAGTACTCTGAAAGTGCAGGGATGGATAAGGCTCCTGAACTTTTCACTGTTCATCCCATTAATGGGATGATAAGATACATGATAGAAGCTATGAATGTGTCCTATGTGAAAAAAAATTCCACATATACACGAATTAAAAATCTTGAAGGGAAAAAAAATCTTCCTGCCAGGCATAGTGGCTCATGCTTATAATCCCAGCACTCAGGAGGCAGAGACAGGAGGATTGCTGAGTTCAAGGCTTGCCTGGGCTACATAGTGAGCTCAGGGCCAGCCTGAACTACAAAGTGAGACCCTGTCTCAAAAAAAAGAACAATGAAAACAAATTTCTGTCATTTAAACCAATAAATTCATGCAATTTGTTATGGCAGTTAAGAAAACAGTCCATTTGTCCAGGACGCTCTCTGTCCCTCAAGTCGCAGCTGGAGTGTAATTTCTTCAGAGAAGCATTCTCCAGCATCCTATTCTAAACCAAAGCTACATTAGTCCCTTTATTAATTCTTACAACCAGTCCTATGTCCTTTTCCTTCCAAGCCCATATACTTTCTAGCTTAATCAGAGCAACATACTGAGATTTAACTTATGCTTCTTTATGACTTGAAATTCCCCTATCATGTTCTTTAAAAAGATCCAATGGGGCCAGAGATTTAGCTCAGTGGTTCCAGCACCTGCCTCGCAAGCGCAAGGCCCTGAGTTCAATCCCCGGAAACCACATACAGTGCTGGGCATGGTGACTCACACCCACCAGCCATCAATACCACATACCACAGTGCCGGGCGTGGTGTCTCACACCTGTCATCCCAGCACTCGGGAGGCAGAGGCAGGAGGATTGCTGAGTTCAAGGCTTGCCTGGGCTCCATAGTGAGCTCAGACCCCACCTGAACTACAAAGTGAGACCCTGTCTCAAAAAAAAAAAAATCCAATGTTTCCAGTCTTTTCTCCTTAAAGCTTGATTTGCTGAGATGATAGGGGATGACATACAGCAAGAACAAAGCAACGGCCAGAAAAAAAAATTCCTTTGGAGCAGGAGGGGCCTGGCACACATCCAGGGACATCTGGGCCTCAGCCAACTGGGCTCCTGCCCTCACAGTGCCCCCAGGAGTGTAAACCATAAGAGGCCTGTGTAAGAGAGGACCATCAGCAAGATCCAGTGTAACCAAGCAATATTATTGTAAAAATAATATAATATTGTTTATAATATTATTTTGTAACCAAATAATATTGGTTACAAAATTATTGTAACCAAGCAATATTTGCTACAAAAAAAGTCTGTATCTTTTGGAAATAAACAGAACATGCAAGAGGACAGGAAAGAACCGTTAAGATCTAAGTTTGTAATACAGTTCAAGACAGCAAATCTAATTTAAATCTAAACTACTAAAATGAAATTTTTGAATGCTAACCTTGAAGACTGACTAACACCTGCTTATTTACATGATTTTCTGTAATGTTGTCTGTCTTCCAACTAGGCTATGTCTGTGTTTTCATCATTACTGTATCTCCAGTTCCTCACACAGATGTTTAAAAAAAAAGTGAAAGGAACAAATAACTTTCTTGCAAATGTCCCTGTCCCAGACTGCAACTTTCATAACAAATGCTTCATCTATGACAGATATATATAGTTGTTTGTTGACTGCTACCAAAAAAAAACTTTGATATTGTTGCATGGCTGGCATTATAAAGCAGTGTACATTTAAATTTCTCATATTTTGTGGAGCACGTTTGCTCTCTATACTACAGTACAGCACATTAATAGATATTCCTCAAGCTTGCTAATACCTCTAGGACCCAAAACAAAAAATACACAATTAAACAGTAGATAATAGATGTAAAGTTCCCATAAAACACTCATTGATAGCTCCCAGAAATCACATGTGATGGAAAGTCCCTTTACCTACAGAATGGGTAGACCATAAGCACAAAGAAACACACCTCGCTTTTCTGCCCTCAGATGACAGCAACTCTGGAAATGATATATTCACACCCTGTGAAATATTTCTCCAACTTGAAAGAACAATAGGGCCATACTGCTTTCATCTTTTAAATTACTTTTTCAGGCATTACCTGGTCCATTACCAAAAAAGTTTAGTCTGTCCTTCCTAAGCCTTCTCTCTAGAGAAATGTTCCAGAAGCCAAAGATATATTCCACTCAAAGCAAGAGTCATATATGTCTCTTCCAATGTGATGGGGACAGGAAACTGGAGTTGGGTCAATTCATTTAAAAATGTTGTTTCTGCTGGGCATGGTGGCTCACACTTATAATCCCAACATTTGGGAGGCAGAGGCAGGAGGATGGCTGTGAGTTTGAGGCTTCCCTGGGCTACATAGTGAGCTCAGGGCCAGCCTGACCTACAAAGGGAGACCTTGTGTCAAAAAAAAAATGTTGTTTCTTTCCTTTCTACACGTTTGCAGTACACAATGTTCACATTCCTTGTACGGAATTGGTACACGTACATAACACATATTAATTCACTTTCCCCTTTCCTCCATTTCTATCTCCCCATTTCCTATTATCTCAGTGCAAAATATTAAAATTGATACTTATCTGTTGCCATTGGTATTACAAAGATGAACACAAAGAATACTAAATACTCACACAAGTCTATAGAAATTCCAAAGAAAAATAACAATTTCAAAAATAACAATTTGCAGGGCTGGGCATGGTGGCTCACGCCTATAATCCCAGCACTCAGGAGGCAGAAACAGGAGGATTGCTGAGTTCGAGGCTTGCCTGGGCTACATAGTGAGCTCAGGGCCAGCCTGAGCTACAAAGCAAGACCCTGTTTCAAAAAGTAAATAAATAAATAACAATTGCAAAATTTATTAAGGTGACTTCTGAATTCTAGTCCAGTGAACACTGGCACATCACAGAATACAATCAGAGCTATACCCAAATGCCCATCGACTGGAGACTGGATAAAGAAGATGTGGGTTTTCTATAAAATGGAGTATTAACTCTGCCTTAAAGAATGATAAGTTTGAGTCATTTATACTTAAATAGAAATACCTTCAGGACATACTTATAAGTGAAATAAATAGATCACAGATGTGTAAATATTGGATCTGTTCTCTGGTATGAGAAACTGAAGATATTAATGAGTTCTAGAAACTATGATGGTTAGTGAGAAACAAAATATTCAAAGGGAAATGTGGTGGAGATGTGAGTAATGAGGGGGTAAAGAAAAAAAATTTTTTTTTTTGAGACAGGGTCTCGCTTTGTAGTTCAGGCTGGTTCTGAGCTCACTATGTAGTCCAGGCAAGCCTTGAACTCAGCAATCCTCCTGCCTCTGCCTCCCGAGTGCTGGGATGACAGGCGTGAGCCACCACACCTGGCACTGTGGTATGTGGTATTGATCGCTGGTGGGTATGAGTCTCCACACCCAGCATTGTATGTGGTCACTGGGGATTGAACTCAGGACCTTGTGCTTGCGAGGCAGGCGCCAGAATCACTGAGCTAACCCTCCGGCCCCACAAAAAATTTGATGACAATAAAAAAGGGAAACAAACTTACATATTTAGGTGGGGGGAAGGTTGTAGGGTGGGAAGAGGAATGGGAAAAAATGAGAATTAAATTGTGCCATATACTGGTACAAATTCCTAATATCAAGTATGACCATGATATGATGTATATATAGAATGTACCAATAAAGATAAAAATTTTTAAAAATTCAGAGACTACAAATAAGGATTTCTTTGGAAGGGAATTGCTGAGGGCTAGGACTTCTTCCTCAGGAATCTTTCAGAAAATCACTGAGGTGACTTGTTTCTTCCTGAGTTTGCAGGAGGTAAGACATAAGTTGCTCAGTGATAAACTGGTTCACGCAACAAAGAAATGTACATAATTTGAGAATGGCCTGTACTTCTTCAATGAATCAGTACCTCCCAAGGTATAGACCTTCCAGAAATTAGGTGGATCAGAGAAATTTTGAAAGGAATTCAAGCTAAGAGGATCATCTAGGGGAAGGGAATGGTAAGCGACCTGAAAAAGGACTCCAAGTGAGATAATTTAGGAAATCAGAAGAGAAGTGCTTGTACTTGGGAATCATTTCATGAGAAAAAGATTAACTGTGGGGAATCTCATAATCCCCAGAGCTACCAGGACAAAAGAAATGTTCTCTATATGTTTGTTTCTTTCGTGTCCTGCCTACCTCTCTTTTCTTTCCTGTTTCAACTGTGATTCAATTTCAGAGAAAAAGAAAAACTTTAAGTTGGATGAGAGACTGAAGTTTGTATATTAGACTAGTCTGCACTTGTAATAAGTGAAAAAGAAAGAGCGACTCACTAATACCTGAGAATGACTCGAATGAAATCAAACCAAGACTTCTTCTACAAGGAGAAAAAGAAGTATCAACAGATCTTGCCTAATAGTATAAATAAATAAAGCTACTTTCTGTTTTTTCACTTCTCAACTGATTATATGAGTCAGCACAGGCCATGGGCTTCTCCCCAGTAACGCCAGCTTCAGACCCTGCAAAACTCCTGCCTGGATCTAGAAGTTACCCTCAGTTACATCCCAGAGACAAGCTGGATGCAGTAACACTGTGGGAGTGTTGAAGTGACCCATAGCCACTGTGTCTTGCCTCCTTAGGGCTCACATTTTCTTCTGGCAATCAAAATTCAGCAATGTCTTTTTAGACCCACCTTCTAAGTCAAAAGGATAGCTCCTCCCAAACACAGATCTGAAGAAACCCTCAATTTCTTCTACTTGACTTCACACTGCATAAGTAGGTTGAAGGTACCATGTGACACTTTCCATACAACACCCATTTGAGTGATCTGTGGTCCTTGAACTTTTAAAGAATCTTTTTCACTGGGCATTCACTTAACTTCTGGTTGATACATGGACTAAAACAGTTACAATTCATTTAAGCAAGGAAAAATAATACATTTAGTTGAGAAATGACAAATTGTGTGGGAGAGTTAGCACACTATAATAAAGAAAAGAAATGGGATCTGGACAGATCAGGAGAGAAAGAAGAGAGGATTTGGTTGTGAGACCCACTTCTGTGGTTTCCATCTCCCTAACCAGTTCCTTTAAATTTATTATTTTTGAAATTGCTTGTATTTTCCTATACTGATGTTGAATGGGGCAAGCAGCCTCTTCTGGCTGAAACTTAACTTCCATAACATCATTCGCATGACTTTTCTAAGTGTGCTGAAATGTCTCAACTCTGTACTGATTCTCTGCTACAAGAACCGTGTGAACACAGCAAGGGTGTATTGCTTCATTATAGCTTTCCAGGGTTCATTAAATAAAAATAGCTCTAAATGAAGTTACATTAGAAAGCATTCACATTATATATCACTGCTAATAAGCACCTTTTTTGATTGTTGGTGGGCGTGTCTCCACACCCAGCATTATATATGTGGTTACCGGGGATCGAACTCAGGTCCTTGCGCTTGCGAGGCAGGCGCCGGAACCACTGAGCTAAGCCTTCGGCTAATAAGTACCTTTTTAAGGCTGTCCCCTGAAAAATAGGGCTTGTCACCCATTATCAATTGTTGTTAACATCAGGTAGGAAAAGGACCGACTTTCCTCCTGAGAATCGGTGTGGTTTCTTATGGAGATGAATGTCAAATGGTGAAACCAGTTTATGGAGGAGCCTCAATAGTTGGGATAAAAAAAAAAAGTGACCACCCAGTGAAATTGTGTCCAACTCATCCTTCCTCTCGACTAGTCCCCATAATATTTTAGTGACTTTATATTTCCACAAATGTCTGTTTAGATATTTTTAAATGTCTAAGCATCAATCTTGTTCAGTTTTTAACTTCAGTTCCACATATGATTCAAAATTCTTCACTCCCTTGTTTCTTCCTCAATCCTGATTCAGGGTCATTTTGTAATCCTGGCAGTTTGGAGTGAGCCATGCCTCATTTCACATTATCACCTTTCATTCCCTCTTCCAGTCATAGTAGGAAAGGAGAGGAAGAGTCAAAGCATCTCCTTCTCCAGCTATAAGAGGTCTCAATTCCATCTTTAGGGTACCAGGGCAATTTTACTAGAGTGTGTGTGGGTGGGTTTCCTGCTCATGATTATTCCAACATAATATGCTAAGGAGGAGCCTGCTCCCCAGTAGTAACCCTACACCTCGGAAGTTGTTTATGAGATGTGATATTTTGGGACCCATTGGCCTTTGTGGGGTTCATCCTCTACACTCCTACACAGAGAAGTTCAGGACCCACTTTGACAGTTCTTTCACCAACAGATGCCCTTCTCTATTCTCTTTTCCTGATGTGGTAAGACACAAGCAGTTTAGCAGCCCCAGTGTTTACCTAATGTTCAACTAAAGATAAAGCACTCATCTTATTTATTTCCAACTTCCACTTCTCATCTCATAAGTGGTTCCCCAGGTCCTTCTCTTTTCACTGGAAGGAAGGATAACATAACCAACTGCCTATACACAGGAAGATCTTGAAGTAGAAAGTGTGATTTCAGTTAGACAAACCGCATCACAATCTGAAAAACAGCCTACCTGCTCTTGGATCTGTTCTTATGTTAAGCCTGAGAAGGAAAAAGCAAAGGCATTGGCAGAACAAAGAGGAAATGTTACATCAATTCTCTGAAGTAGATTTTTTAATAAACTGTATGCACAAATTTCTGCTGCCAATTTTGAAAATTCTCTGGATTTATAATATTGCTGATGTTGGACTCTCTTATTCCTAACTTGAAAATCCTGAAACAACTGGAAAATTCTCACATGTCATCCTGTATAACAGTTCCCATAGGGGAGACAGACAGGCACACAGATGAATATAAATATGTGTTGTTTTCAGTAATTCATCAAACATGGTATAAGTTGAGGATATTATATTCTAATATTCTTCCTTTTGTTAATATACTAAGTGGTTGGTAGGACCACAGTACAAAGAAAATGAGGCTCAAAAAACAGAAGTTACATACATACATACATACATATACATACATATATATTTGCAAACATGCATTTGAATTTCCATATCAAATATACCACACATAGAAACATTAGAAAATACATAAGATCCATTTAATTAGATTCAGAACCATTTCTTCTCGCTTACAAAATTTCAGGTGACTTAATTGGGAGCTCATGATATATAATATCAATTTCATTTCCTAAAATCCTTTCTGTAAGTTCATGTACTTAGGCTCATATTTTGTAATGATACTATTTCCACTCTCTATTACTTTATATCACTCTTTCCTCTCATTAGTTTAGTCAACATTTATCAAGTATCAAAATGTCTTCACATTCCTAGTCTCCTCCTTCACAGACTGGAGGAAAGTAATATCTACCTTTCAGCTGTCATTTTGCAGACCCTGTGTGGATGCAACTAGCATCTTTTAGAAAGTGTGGGTACATCTCCTTATCATCCTTGGCTTTGAGGCTTTAGCTGGAATTTGAAGGCAACAGCATATGTCCTATTTAACAGCCTCTTATATTTGGAAAAAGAATTTACAGTTCATTCCAAGAGTAAAGAACCATTTTCTATGTGTTTCACTTGATCTTAACTACCAGAGGTCCAGAAGTCCTTTGGGAATTTAATTTTCCTTAGAGAATGGAAGAAAAAAGGTAGAGGCTTAGTGTTAAAGATTCTTTTCTATCTTTATTATATATTAGTAACAAATATCCAATTATACAGATTAGAAAGAGATAGACTTATTGTTTTTCTCCTCCAAATCTTTTGAATTAATATAGGACTCCAAAGAAAATAAGTAAATACATTTGGAAAAACAGTATCAAAGGTGGTAAAGATGATGATCGAGTGCATTCATTTCTTTCCAGTTAAAAAAATGGTTGTTCCCAGGTAACAAATGAAATGATCAAGATACAGACACCTCTTATTCAATTAGCAAATACTCACTAGGCACTTATTCTGTGTCAAATACCAGACATATGACCAAACAAAAATCTGAATATTGTCCAGGTCTGTAGCCACAAGCAATACTTTTTTTTTTGAGACTGTCTCGCTTTATAGTTCATGCCAGTCCTGAGCTCACTGTGTGCCCCAAGCAAGCCTCTAACTCAGCCATCCTTCTGCCTATGCCTCCTGAGTGCTGGGATTACAGGCGTGAGCCACCACACCCGGCACTGTGGTATGTGGTTAACGGGGGTCAAACTTGGGACCTGTGCTTACCAGGCAGATGTCAGAACCACTGAGTTAAATCCCCAGCCCAATACACTTTATTTTTACAGATGGCAAAGTTGGCAGTTATTTCAAAGATTTAGATTTTCTACATTTCCAAAGAATGGAAATTGGGATTCAAACCACGTTGCCCCATAAGATCTGTAAATATGTTTGGTCAATTAGTATTCCTTGCCTGGATGTACAGCTTATGAAGATTTTTTAGTAGAGCTTTAATACAACTGTGCAGTTAGGATGAAGTCTGGGCACTTTCACCTCAGGAGCACCCAAGCCAGCTCCACTAAAATTTGAAATCTTGCTTCACTGGCATCTAAATGCCAAGTTCTCTGTGCTCAGCTAAAGGTATGGTCAGGCCAGAAGCCTGGCTGGAACAATGTAGAAAGGGACAATTTTCTCAAAGCCAAAAATTGATGAAGGGCTTCAGAGTGAAATTTATATTCACAAAAATATTACAAATTCTCCTGGTCTCCACATTGCATTACTTCCTTCTAAGGTTCAAGAAGGCAAGGGAATGGGGAAGGGCTTGGTGAACATAAGCTAGGAATGAACTTCAGGAGGCAGAAAAAACAAAAGAAAATCTTGGTACTGCTAAGTACTTATTTTATCAAAGAGCTTAATGACTAGGTATAAAGTAAACAAAGCTCATGAGCAACTATTTTACTTGCTCCTGTACCTCGCATTATGATCAGATGTAATAAGACAGTATGTGCAACTGACAGGTCAAAAAATGCATTTAAAATGTTGAAGAAAGCATTCATCCTTTGTTGTTTTTCCTACTCACATCACACAGAACATAGCTCTTCAACCAAATACCCCTGAAGGCAGCTTTCTTTGACCCTTCTTTGATTGAGTGGGTATTGATTCAAATTTAAAACTGCAATGAATTTACTGAGAAATTTTGCAAGGGATGAAATCAATCAACAATGCTACACTGGGCATGAATGATTAGTATTAACTTATACAATTTATTAGTCTATGGTATAAGAATTATATGTAAGTATATATAAAGGGTTTAATGTTTGTGCAGTATTACATACAATAGTTTGATTTTAATAATAGAAAATATATGAGGATTCCTACTCTTGAGAAGCTTAGCATTTATTCCAAGAAATGTCATATTTTAACTTGATGCTTCTAGGAGGAAGCAAACTGACAGCTTGAGGGGTAGATACTTGAGTTAGATGACTTTTTTTTCCTTTCCTTTTCTTTTTTTTTTTTGTACTTGATACCAAATTCATGCCCTTGGGCTTGCAAAGCAGTCACTGGAACCACTGAGCTAAATCTCTGGCCCTGAGGGATAGATATTTGGCTTTGGATAATTGTGACAAAAAGTCCATTTGTAGGACATGTTCATTTACAAAATATGCTATTCCACTCCACTGGCTTAATCTTTTCTGAAACAGATACTATCTTTCCAGGTTATCCTTGTCTTCAAATACTGCACCAAATGCTAGTCCTAGGATTCAGGCAGGCAGTGAGGGGGGCCAGTGCTGTTGCCCCAAATTCAGAATGGTGGAGTTAGGAACATCCAGTCTCCTCATGCCTGGATATGAAATTTACATTTACATCTAGCTTTCCTACATTAGCTTTCTTAACATTTCCTAAGGGGATGTTTATGTAACCCTGGTTAGTACAGATGGCTGTTCTGACTCCGACAGACTGTGCATCATTGCAAGAACAGTTTCTTTAATCTCTAAAGACAACACCAAAATGCATTCCTTTAACCAAGGAAACGTATGTTGTCCAAGTGACAAAGTATTTCAGGCATCTAAGTAATTAGCCTGTGATACAGATATAGATGGGAATTCAATTTACTTCTTATCATCCTTGGTCAGATCATGAATTGAAATCAGTGGGAGTATAGCCTCTCAGGGCTACAGGAGAAAAATGGGAGTTGGCTGCTGAGACTATTCACTACCAGTAAAGAAAATATGCCGAATGAAGCTTAAAATGAAGTTTTTCTCTCTGTATTTCATAAGTTCAGATCAAGAGGAAAAACAATTCTTCTTTTTCCCTATTTTCATCTTGGCCACTGGACGAAATAGAAAGTCACACAAAAGCTATCTTGTTTGGATTATGTTCCTTACATTGGGTGATACTTCAAAAACTCAGGTGGGAAAATCAAAAAGAACCTGAGTTAGGCTAGAAACTAACTAGAAATTTAGTGTTGCTCTGTCAATGACAAGCAGTTAATCTTAGGCAAATTAGCACCACTCAGAGCTTCAGGTTTAGCATTGTTCAATGGTCTGTCTACTTCACCCATTGTTGGGAACACATTTTGGGAGAAATAATTAGAAGGTCAAAATTGATCAGGCCTTCCTGGTGCAGAAAGACTCTGGACTCAACTCACCTTCACCTCTGCTAACAACAAAGACTCTGGGGGGGGTCTCACATGCTGTGATGCTTCAGGGTGAACTACTCCATTGCCAGTGTCTGCCCTGCCCTGCAGGATCTTCATCTGCATAAAGTCTCTAGGACTACTGAAGGTGTCTGCCCTACCCACTGGGTCTTTGTTATATTCTGTTACTCTAGAGGTGCTGAATAAAAGGAGTGGCAGGCTAGGGCCTGGGGTCTTTGGCTAGCTAGAGTAGCATGGATCAGGCCTAAACTCAGCTTCTCTAAACTGCATTTCTGCCTAATTACTAATTATTATTTCATCATGTGCCATAGACTCACAGGAGACTAGAATCTAAAGCAAAGGTTCTAGTTATGTTCCTTTCCCTGGTTCCCACAACCCATCCAGCTACTATAATTCTTTTTATTCTCATAATCAAGTTTCTACAAATTTAGAATAATCACAATCTTGACTTATCAACCCAAAATTGACCTTCCACTGATATGTTCTCTGCCTAAGACCACTGATGTCAAGTCACAAATGCTCAAATACTTTTCAACCTTTCACTTACTCTCAGACAATTCTGGCTATTTTGAACACTACTATCTTAAAATTTTCACAATGATTAGCTTTCATAACAATATTCTCATCACTCTCCCCTTTAATAGTGTTCTTCATGGTTTTGTCCTTGGTCTTATCTTTTCCACTTCAGGCCATGGATCCAAGAATTTTCCATGAGTTGAAGCTCAAATATTTCTATATGAGTGCTACTTTCCTGGATTCCATCCTGCAGTTGGAAATATCTGCCTGGATGTCCTAGAACTCTTAATTATTTTTTAACTCTAAAACCAGATTCATCTGTTTCATATTTCTTGACTACACCAAACTATTTCTTTTCCTGTGCTCTCTCCATTCACCCTAAGTCCAGGATTTATCCACAACCTATTTTAAAAACTCTATTTCTTTTCAGTTGCCCATTTTTGAATTGGGTCTTTAAACTTGGGGAGGCTGATCTGTTTGAGTTATTTATATATTGTCGATAATAGCCCTTTGTCTGATACACAGCTAGTAAAGATTTTTTCCCATGTTGTTGGTTGTCTTTTAGCAGTGCCAGCAACTTCTTTGGCTGTGCAGAAGCTTTTCAGTAGAATGAGATCCCATTTGTTGATTCTTTCTGCTAGTTCTTGTGCTAGGGAGATTTTATTCATAAAGTCTCTGCCTAAGCCAATGTCTCCAAGAGTTTTACCAAGCCTGTTTACCAGCAGGCTTATTATTTCTGTTTTAATGTTTAAGTCTCGTATCCACTGTGAGTTTAGTTTTGTGCATGGTGAAAGAG
Source organism: Thryonomys swinderianus (assembly GCA_004025085.1). Classification (NCBI taxonomy): domain Eukaryota; kingdom Metazoa; phylum Chordata; class Mammalia; order Rodentia; family Thryonomyidae; genus Thryonomys; species Thryonomys swinderianus. The sequence continues at coordinate 19,979 of PVIC010032389.1, forward strand.
ATAGGTCTAGCTTTAGCTTTGGGCAGGCTAAAGCCCAGTTTTTCCAGCAACATTTGTTAAATAGGCTGTCTTTCTTCCATTGGGGATGTTTGGATCCTTTGTCAAAGATAAGGTGGCTTAGTGTATCTGGAGTTGTTTCTGGGTCTTCTAATCTATGCCACTGGTCCTCGGGTCTTTTACTTTGCCAGTACCATGCAGTTCTTATCACGGCAGCTTTATAGTAGAGTTTTAAATTGGGAATTGTAATACCCCCTGCCATGTCGTGGTTGCTTAGAATTGCTTTTGCTATTCTAGGTTTCTTGTGGTTCCAGATGAATTTTTGTATTATTTTCTCTAGTTCTGTTAAGTATACCATTGGAATTTCAATTGGAATTGCATTGAATCTATATAGTAGTTGTGGGAGTATAGCCATTTTGACGATGTTGGTTCTCCCTACCCAGGAACAAGGGATATCTTTCCACTTTCTGGTTTCCTTTTCTATCTCAGTTTTCAGAGTCCTATAGTTTTCAGAGTAGAGGTCTTTCACTTTCTTTGTTAGGTTGATTCCTAGATGTTTCATTTTTCTGGGTGCTACTGTGAAAGGGATTGCCTCCCCAATTTCTCATTCAGTGAATCTGTTGTTTGTGTAGACAAAGGCTGTTGATTTTTGAGCATTGACCCTGTATCCAGCAACACTACCAAATTTGGTAATTAAGTCTAGCAGTCTCTTGGTTGAGTTTTTAGGATCTTCAAGATAGAGTATCATATCATCA
>PVIC010032390.1:0-20742 GCA_004025085.1 Thryonomys swinderianus
ACCCTTTCCTCACTAACAAATAAACAGCTCATAAAGTCAGGATATTGAATGCTGGCTTTACACAATGTTGCATTAATGATGAGTAAGTATTAAAATTGCTTGTATCACAACTTATGTCAGATGATTTGGCATGTTCCAGATTGCATTTGGAATAAATAAGCACCTTATCCTAAAATCTCCTAACCTATAGAGTTCTTTTCTTTTCAGAGCCAACTGGCACTTTTCGGTCAGACCAGTACTTTTCTCCAGTAGCATTTGATCTCTGTGGTTTTGCCCTGAGAATCAAATGCAAACCAGAAAGGGCAGTGATGTTTCCAAATGCACGAAGTTTGGGCGGGTTGGCCAGGAAATAGGTATCAAGCCAAAAAAGGTGTGTGCAGGAGATTTATTGGGAATACTTCTGAAGAACCACACTCGCCAAAGGAAGAGAGAGGAGCAGGGTTGGACAGGTTAGTGTCTGAGGTGATCTTTCAGCGTTGTATGGATTGAGGTGAGGCTTTGGGTGTTGGTGTCACACACACTGATCTCTGTCAGTGGATGCAGGGGAAAGTTTTCTGAAGCTGAGACAAACATTTCTGAATGTGGCCAAACTCTTTTTATCTTCTTATCCTCTCTCTCTCTTTCCTCTCCCTCTCCCTCCCCCCACCCTGGAGGTGGAAAATAGGTCAGGCCCCTTTAAGAAACCATAGCAACGCACAGATGCAGGTGATGCAGACCAATCATACATTGCTAAACACTACTTCCACCCTTACCTCCAATCATATCCCGCCCTCTCATCCAATCACATTCAAGGCACCCTATGTGAATGCCGGTAACCTCCATGATATGGAAAATTAATAAAGAAGAAGGTCCCTAAACACATGGGGCCCTGTTGCTGTATTAATTCTGCATCACCGCTCACCCTCCCAAGGCTGTCAGATTACAGAGACGGCACGGTAACTGGAGCAGTCCAAATTATATCCGAGGGCAAGAGGAAGGCTCTACTGATGAGGTCAGAAACTTGGGGGCATGAATACTCCATCCAAGTAGGTGATCTCAGACATGTCATATACTCCTTTCTTTCCTAAATGATTGAAGTTTCTTGAGATAAGTAATGTTTAACTTACATTAAAAATCCGAATGTTTGATATTATGGTGAGAAGATGTCAGGACAGAAGAAAGTCTCGAAGAGGTATTAATTTCTATTTCAACATTTTAGAAATAGTCTCACCATGCAAAAACGGGAATCTTGGTTTGACCCAAGTAGGATTCCTTGTTCAGGGATAGTTATCCTAAAAATATAAAATTAAAAATCATAAAATGAGACAAACCCAATTTAAATCAGTTATACTTTTCCAGCATTACATTCATTCAGTCTACATGATTACAGGAAAAGTGTATTGAATTTAAGAAAAAGAGACATAGCAGATATCAGGACAGAGTAAGAGAAGAAAATAAATCTGATTTTTATCTGGAGAGATTTCCAGAGAGATTTCCAAAGAAAATAGACAGTAGTGGTAACAAAGCTGACAGTAACGATAATAACAAAATGGTTGCAGAAATAGTTGTGCAGTAACAACAGTGTGGAGCTATGAGCTAATGATATTATTCTATGTGGCAGATTTGCTGTTTACCTAGTGTTTGTGACTTTCCATCTCTGGTAGAGCAGAGAGAGTCCCCGAAGATTTTGAAGTTACTTTGATGTTAGATTTATCTTTGGCATTGTTTTCCTTTCCTCTCTTTATCTCCATTTATTTTTTTCTTTTCTCCTCATTCTTTTTCCTAGCATTTGATTATTTGATTTTCTAACTTTTTCTTCTCTATTCAAATCCAAGCATAAGGTAGAGTGGAGAACTCAGAGACTATTTGGATGATTAATGAGATAGTTCACTCTGTACAAATTGGAATTGTGGAAGAGTTCACAATAAAGTGGGTTTTTTTTTTGTTGTTGTTCTGTTTTGTTTTGTTTTTCAGTTACAATTCATCACCCAAACCTGTGAGAGAGTTAGGAGCCTGAATGCTCCCCAGAGAATTCCATGCTATAGGCTGAGTTCAGACAGTTTCCAGGTTGTAGACATTTATGAGGTCAGGTCTAGTGGAAGAACTTTGAGTCACCGGAAGCGCCCCGTGGATGACATTCTTTGTAAGTTTGAATCAATCCATTACTCCTTCCTCCATCTTTTGCTCACAACAATGTAGGCAGCTTTGTTCTGCCACAGCCTCCCACATGATGGCTCCTGCGTCACAGGGCCAGTCAGTGGACTGCACTCTCCAGAGCCGTGAACCAATTTTGTTCCTTGTAACACGCTCATCTTCGATATCTACAACATTAATGGAAAACTAACAAATAAAACTTGGAATCAGTTGACAGTGATAGGAAATTTGATCTAAATAGGCAAAAATGTTATGTAATTTAATTGTTAATTTTTGAAAGAAAAAAAGAAACTCAGCAGGGTTTATAGGAATCCAGCTGGGATAAGGTGGGGATCAAGTAGATCATGCAGATGCAGTGAGAGAACACAATCAGCTGTACGAGTTCCTGCTCATGAGCTTACGCCAACTGCTCATCGTGTGACTTCTGGCAGCTTTCAGAAAGTGCATGGCCCTCTCTGCCAAGTACCACAGTCATCATGTCGCTGTAAAGTGAACACGACTGCTGCCATGTGCATAGCACACAGAAAACACACAGTGAAAGTCTTTAAACTCACCCAGTGGTGACTTTCCAGTTCTGACAGCTGGATGTTGCTTCCAAGGAAGATAAAACATACTCTGACCCATTCTAAATCACTTTCATCAGTTTAAACCAATTCATTATCCCAGTCTCCCAGAGCCTCTAAAGTGGCATTCTCCTTCATCAAAAATAATTTTATATTAGTGTTTACCCTTTTCCTGTCTCCATACATTCCCATCTTACTCATAGTTTGCAGATGAAATTTTCATACTTCCAGGGTTTGCGGTGGTCCACATCTGCTAGGGAACGTCTTAGAACATAGCCTCTATGAAGCCTTCAGGGCTTTGGACAGCCTGACCCATCCTACTTTTCCTCTTATTACTCATTTACCTTGCCTCCATTCATTAAAAAGATTGATAATATCCCACGTGGCTAGGCACCAGAGATGCACCGATACACCATCTTCATTTTTAGAACCTTTGAACCATTAGATGAACTAATCCTTCCCAGAGCACAGTACAGTGGCTTGTGAGCCGGATTGAATTATGTGCCTTCTTGTGCCTGGAATGCCTCACCTTAACATACACACATGACTGAACCTGGTAATCTCATCCAAATTTCTCCTTCCAGTTGGAGTTCCATGATTGGCTTCTGGAGAATGAACTGATTTTTATTTTGTATATAGCTTTTACAAATCAGTGCTTTATGTTACACTTACCTATGTGATTTTATTGCCCTCTCTGAACTACATAGATATGAAAACTGACCATGGGTTTAAGTTTTTACATACTCCACCATACCTGCCACATTGTTTGCAAACAGAACAACAACAACAACAAAAAAAAAAAACAAAGCAAATCATTAAAAGAGTATTTGTATAAGTTACTCCCCACTGAGGCACTGCTACTCAAAATTACCTTACCAAGAAAATGAACTTAGTGGCAGGAAGAAAGACTGGCTTGGGAGACTTGGGTGGCCGAGGAACCAAGGGAGATTTCTGAGTGCTTTCCATTACAGTATTTGATTAACAGTGATTCTTTCCTTGACCAAACCCTAGAAGGCTCCTTCTCAAATTTTCTCTGGGCCTTCTGTCTTTGTATTCATCTCTGATTGTCCAAGTTTAGAAAAAAGTCCTGCTGGATTTATGAGTATCTTTTATATCATCTTGGCCTGCCTTCAGGAAGAGTCCTGGAATGTCATTTTAGCAAGAATTACCACTCAGTGAGCTTCAACGGAGTCTCTGCCTTCTTCCTTAGTCATACTTTTATGTTTTTCCTTGTCTGGCTCTAAGTTGAGCCCAGCATCTGTTCTCCTACAAGGAAATCTCAATGACATGGTTCTCTCCAAATGACGTTTTTACTTATCATTCTTAAATATTTCCCAGAGCTGAATATACCAACTTGTATTTGAGTGATGATGGTTCTGTATCAGGGATCTGAGTACCCTTTATTCTCATTGTGAGCATATTAAATTCACTATGCATAGTTTCAAGAAGTATTGATTCCATCCAGTTCAGTATTCATTGGAAACTCAAAAATGGGTTCTGGTGCCTTTAGAGTAGAGTACCATCTAGAAAGGATGGCCCGATTACTGTCTCTGATTATTACATCAAAAAAAAATGAAGTGTGCATATTAAGTACAGTTTAGTCTCCATAAAGAACTCTAAAAGGGCAAGATATAGGAACATCAGGGCAGCAGAAAATTTAATGCTTCATGAGATTCTTGGTTCCATCATGTATAATAGATAAAGCCCTTACTTGCCAAATAATTAATGAGAAAAACAGGTGTTTTTTCATTTGTTTATTTTGTTTGTTTGTTTGTTTTTTTTTTTTTTGAGACAGGGTCTTGCTTTATAGTTCAGGCTGGCCCTGAGCTCACTATGTAGCCCAGGCAAGCCTGGAACTCAGCAATCCTCCTGTCTCTGCCTCCTGAGTGCTGGGATGACAGGCATGAGCCACTACGCCCGGCTGTTTGTTTTTGATACAGGGCCTTGATGTGTAGTTCAGTATGGCCCTGAAGTCACTGTGGAGCCCGGGATAAACTCGAACTCACAGCGATCCTATATCAAGTTCCCAAGTGCCGTGATTAAGGCACGCACTGTTGTGCCCAGTGACCAAAAATTGTTATACTAACAAAAGTCATAAGAATAGGCCTCAAAAAAGCAAAGAAAAAAGACCATGCGTATCTGCCTTATTTATTAGCTCAATATTCTGAAATGAAATTCAGACAAAAATATATGATCATACATAGGATCACCATTTCTCACAGTATATATTAAGTGTAAGATTGAAAAGCATTTATATATATATATATTCTAATTATCTACAAAGTATTTTTCATTTCATTTCATGAGAGCATTTTTTATATTTTAACAAACATTTAACACCATAGCTGATCTATTTTGTATAGTTCCTGTAAACCATGTGAGATTTTTAGTCATGAAAATGGAAAAAAAAATCATGTGAGTTGCTTGACTACTGTTTTGCTTTACTTACTCCTATACAAGAATCCAGTAAGTACTTTTGCTTATCTTTAAAGCATGGAGACTTCTTGGTACTACTGCATAACTGCAAAGGCAAACACTATCAGAGAGTTGTCAAAACATTTCAGTCTTAAATACATTGAGGAAACTGTAGAGGGAAGCCATTCCAAACTCTCAAATATCAAGCCTTTCCTGAGAGATTTTCTTGTGATTTGGAAAAAAAAAAAACCCACCAACTTTCTGGGGTTTGTAATTAGATGGGGTGATTATCTAAAAGACAACAGGATCTTGTACTTTACAGAATGGTTGGTTTTGATTTTAAATTTTTCCAGTGTGAAACTTCACTGGAGGGAATTAGAAAAAGAAATACTAAACGAGATGGCTTGAGTTATGAGAGATTTCTGGGTCTGTGTGAGAAGAAGGTTGAACGTTGTTTTAAAGCCATATGGTAATGGCATTAAAGGATGCGGTGGCAGAAGCTGGGCTAGAGGGAGACAAAGAAAACAGTGGCTGTGTCATCAGAGGAAACCGTGCAGTCTGCTGTGGACAGGCAGAGGGGCAGAAGGTCAAAAGGCTTCTCCGGGGTTGTTTGACCCTTGGACAGTCAATAAACTCCTTAGAATAAAGACTGTACACAAACATAAGCCTTGTGTTTATGCCACTCTCGTAACTTCCAATTCTTCAGCTTGTATCGCTCAAAGAATTGTTGGGAAACAGCAGAAAATCTAAGGGAAATGGAGCTGCGATTCTCCCAGACCTGAAGCAGCGGATGCATATATTTCCGGAGCTTTCAATTCACTGAAAATCCTCTCTGGAGAGACTAAAGGGGCTTCATGAGGAAGGAGTGGTAAAAGCAGGAGCGTCTTCCTTATTCCACCCATAAGCGCCTCTCACATCTGTAGTGTGTGAACCTTGTAACCTGGAGAAGGGTGGATTAAAACCATCCCTTTGGAAACTGACTTTTCTCAATGCAATAATACAGAAATTAAAGCAACAGAATAAGGTAGCATCATTTGAACAACTATCTTTTTCCAGTGTCACGAGAAAGCTTAATCCATCTTGGAGAAGAAACTCAAGATCTCTTAGGGAAATCACTAATAAATGGAAGCAGTAGATAGAAATCTTACTCATTTGACATCGGAGTCTACTCTTCAATTGGCTTGCTGAGGAGTGGGCTGAGAAAACCAGGCCTCGCTGGAGTAAAACACTTGTCTGTGATAGAATAATTTTGGCAGACATATCAGAAATTTGACTCCACTACTGGAAAAAATGGGACTATGTAGGAATTTGGAGAGGGAGGAATTGACTACAGAGAATCCAGGGACTCTTACTGTTTTACAAGATTTTTTTGTGTTCATGCTCTTACTATGATAGGTAGAGTCTTTCCCTGCAGCGAGTAAGATATCTTTCCACAACCTAGCTTCACATAGACTCTAGCTCTACTACCATTAAGATAAAAAATAATTTCTACTATCTGTACCTCAGTGCAGTCCTTGTGAAAGAGAACATCACTGACAACTGGGCTAGTTATCAAAGACGCTATACTTCTTTACCTGTTCTTTGAAAATGAGGTGTTTTTTAAATATATGTTTCCTTTCCCAAGTAAGACAGTGTGAAGGTTTGTCAGTAGAGAACAGAAGAGAAAATGTAGAAGAGGCAGGTGTTACCCTGTCCTGCTCTCTTAGATGACCTGAGCAGGCTCTTGCAGTAGGTAGCTGTCCCAGCAAAAGGTCCGCCTTCGCCAGTGTGTCCCCTCCTGCTACATAGAGAGATTCTCCAGCACCTGGATCCTGTAACACCCAGTGACTGAGCCTGGACTCCACCAGGCCTCGACCTCTTGAGGCTTCCATTCGCCATTCACAAAAGCGATGTAATATGAGAAGTAATTTAGATAAGCCAAAGGACCAGAACACATGACACGTTCATATTTGCTACCTTTTCAAAACATCCTGGGTGGAAAAGAATCACATGAAAACGAAGATCCAAGTCATATGAATGGTAGCAACAGAATAAGTAATGTTTTGCTATTTTCCAAACCAATAAGGTGAACTGTATCAGGTGAACGTGTGTAAAAGGCCTTAGCTAAGTTCCTGATCCACAGAAGAATCCTCCATTTGCCCGAGGAGTCACAATTTAAAATGCAAAGCCAGTGGGTGTGGGAAAAGAGTGCAGAAAGATGTCAGTTTTCTCTTCTCCCTGTTGCATCTAAGATAATATTTGCTTATTTTGCCTTTGTGTGAAAAATGAGCTTCAATATTTAAAATGAAAAGTCAATCCATATTTCATCATGTATTTTACAGGAAAATATCTTTGTGTGGGAACATTCTGAATATTGTCAGCGTTTGTTGTTCGGTTCAACTTTGAAGTAAATTTATCATTCAATTTGTCATTTCGGAAAGATGTAGCTCATTTATTTCCCAAAGCTTAATTAAGACTTTTTAGAAAATATGAGATTGTTGCTGCATGAAGATAAAAATGACAGACTAAACAGATGAATATTTAACAATATTCAAAAGAAATGACTTGTGTTTTCAGGAGGAAAAAGAAGCTTCATGTTCAGCTTTGGCTGGAGAAATTATAAGAAAATTTAATTACCCATGATGGACACAAAAGAGCTTTGCTAGATACATAGTTGTACAGTCATGTAACTTCATACCTCATAAGCCGTAATCTAAAATGTACACTATTTTAATTGCCCCGTTAAATAATTAAATTTGATTTAAGAGGCAGGTCACACCCCACCCTGGAGGAACTCCAGCATGGACAGGTTTAGTGTTTACTTAATGAATACCTATCTTTACACAACTAACCGCTTTCCACAGTGTGCAGGCGGGTATTTTTATTCACTTGAAACAGTTCACACAATGATTTAAATAAGATTAATGAGGGGCTTATGATTTCCTCTCATTACTTCTGAGTTAAGAATAATTACAAATTCAAAAGAACATTAGTCAAAAGGCTCTTCTGCTTCTGTTTGCCAGCTAATGATTAAAAGGCAGCCTTTCAGACTGTGGTGGTGACTGTAATGTCACCACCATCTAGGCTGGCAGGTTTCAATATGTATGAAACTACAGACATACAGCATTTTGTTTGTGTACATGAAATCATCTTCAGATCCCTCATATGCAAAGATGATATTTGCATCGCACAAGGGTGTGGCCCAGCTGTGTGCGTCTGAGAGACCCACCTCGAGGATTATCTCATGGTACCAAGTTTCTGTTTTTCGTTGGGAACATCAAGGCTTATAGCACACTCTGAGTTTTTCCCCATATTTTTCTTCCATATTTCTTTTCATTCCAATCATCTTCTCTCCTGGTGTTGGGATTGGGTGGCCACGTGTCCACTGAACTCTTGAAGAGTTAACCAAAGCCAATGGAGAAAGGTTGCTTCCTGCTATCATGGCCCATATTGAGGCTCACAGCAAACATGGGGGTTACTCCTTCAATCTTGAGATATGCAAAAGACCATGGCCTTGACTTTTGCGTCAGCCATAAAGGTGGTGCCTGGCTTCCCTTTGGCTGCACTTTAGTGGAATTGGCTGCCCTGACAGACTCTGATGTCACCACTTGAAACAACCACTTCAAATAGTGCAGAGCTCGATGCTACCCGCTCTGTCACAACACGAGGAGGAAGCTGTGCTGGAAGGAGTGGTGAAGGCCGAAGAAAGCAAAGCAAAACATTTACCTCCTTTCTGCTTGCTACTTAGTGTTTCCTTCAGCATGTGTTCTGCGGTGATCCTTAAAGTGTTTGTAATGTTTTATTGTGGTGGAAAATATAGAGGCTCCAGCCTCAGAGATAAACTCGTTTACATTCTCCATCAAGGAAGAGACTAAATCCGTGTCTAATGAGTATTTCCCATAAGAAGCTCAGCACAGCCAGGTGTGGTGGCTCATGCCTGTAATCCCAGCACTCGGGAGGCAGAGACAGGAGGATTGCTGAGTTCCAGGCTTGCTGGGGCTCCATAGTGAGCCCAGGGCCAGCCTGAACTACAAAGCGAGACCCTATCTCAAAAACAACAACAACAACAACAACAAAACCAGAACATGTCATGGGATAAATGATCAATGAACATTTCTTGATCAGCAACAAAAAAGCCTGCCCACAGGAGGTAGGGTATAGAGGAGCGCACTCAGGGAATGCTGGGTATTCTCTGTTCTAAAGGAAATTTCCTGAATATGAGTTTAATGAATCCTTCAGATACCTCATGAATTTGGAAATATTTTCACTACACTCCAGAAAGAACTGAAGTCCAATAAATGGATATGCCTTACCCACATTCACACACTAGAACAAGAATTCATGTGAGTCCAAACTAGATACAGTTTGTTTTACTGTATTTGGCCTCAAAAACTTGGGGAAAAGTACTTTGTAGGACCTTATACATACAAGACAGGGCAAGCAGAGAACTAGTAACATTAGTTCATTCCAGTTCTTTCCTTGTGAATCTCCTCTGGACTCTCTCTGGTTGGGGTTATGTTAGTTGCTTCTGAAACATCTCACTTTACAGCATTCTCAGGAACAAGAGATTGGACATGTGCACAGAGACAAAAAGCCATTGATACAGGTTAGACTTGATCTGTGACCTAAGCTTAGGTGTTCCTATGAGGATGGAGGGAGTCACTGTTTTATGAAGAAATTGATAACAAAGTGAGAAAATCCGTGACTACACTTCTGAGTTTGTAAGGCTGCCTCCACCCAGCAGGCCATCACAACCTCACCCCCTTGTATGCCAAGTAATTTATGTTTCCCACCGAACAGGACTGAAGCCTGCTGCATGGAGGCTAGCATGAGTAGAAGCTGTCCTGTGCAGTGGAGTCTTAGTGGATGTCCTCAAAATGAAGACCTATTGAACTCTTACAGCCACAAAATGTTTTTTATCAATGGAAAACAACAGATAAGAGGAGATTTTGTGGTTTCACTCACTGGCAAAGGTTCTTGTATGTATTATAACTGTTGATGTATAGGTTGAAGCCAGGACAGGAGAGCAGAGAACTCAGCTTGTGCCATCCAATATGGCAACCAAAAGCCAGATGTGCCTGTTGAATATTGTAAATGGGGTTGGTACAACATGTTTAGAAGATGCTACTTTGAATGTACTGCATTAAATAAAACACGTTACTATAGTTTATTCTACCTACTCATTTTAATTCTTTTTAATGCGACTCCAAGAACATTTACAATTACATTTATGGTTACGATTCCGATGGAAATATTCTCCCTGGGTCATCATGAAACATGTACAGATGATTGTGGCAGCTGCTTAATTGAATTATGTACCTGCATTAATTCCCTGTCATTCCTCCAAATGATCTACCTTCCAAACTTGGAAACTATAAAAGAGGGCTACTAGTAACCAAGCAAGAACACTTGGCATAAATTAGAATCTGAAATTCCATTCTGTTCAATAGGAGATTCCCCCCCCACACACACACACATTCTAGTTGCTTAAACTGTTCTTAGCAATATGGAACATATGTTCCTACCCCTAAGCTGAAGTCAGGGTAAATGTTAAGTTTTCCAATTGGTAGAGAGCATCCAGTCAATTGCATATCTTTTATCTTTGTATACCTAATGCTCTGCTTAACGAATGTTTGTTCAGTGAGTGGGTGAGGGAATGAACACAATTACATTTTCTAGGTCTTTGAACTCAAGTCTCTTCTCATTCTTTACAGAGCCCACACACAACTCTGAACATACATGGTAGCAAAGGACCCATGACATCAGGTGCTCTCTGCACCAGAACCTCATCCAAGTACTACTGTGGAAAGGCTGGACTTGAATCACTGAGTTGATGTACAAGTTCGTTTTAGTAACTTCAGTCACTCGAACTGTGTGCTGCGTTCACAGGAGACAGGTTGCTGGGACGTGTCCATCAGAGATTGATGGAATTATCTATCTGCCAATACTCTGTTGCATACTGTCTCAGCAAACTTATTTCTTGTTGCTTTTAAATCTGGTTGCATTTAGATATTTCCTGAATGTATGTAACCTATCTCATACCGTCTGATCTCATTGATGGAGTTAGAAATATAATTTACCTAAGTATTTTTCGATACATTTGGAAAAACACTATTTTTCTCAATTGATATTTATGTTAAGTTCAACTCTGGAAAGAGCATATGCTTGTCAAATAGGTCGTCAGGCTGTGGCACAGTAAGCTGAGTCCACCTGTCACTGCTACTCTGGCATCTAACTGGGTGAGATTTTGTAGGGACTGAAATTCATCACATGACCAACTGAGGAAGTCTATCAAAGTTGCTGTTTGTTTACTACACCCTTGTCTGGTATGATCCATTTGAATCTAAAATTTTCTAATTTCAAGGACTGACAGGATGACAGGAAACAGCTGCAAAAAGGCCCTAAGATGCCCTATGAGTTTTCATATCATTACAGTCAGTTTCCTAAGAATATTCAAAGGGATTACTTACAATTATAGTTCACTATGATATCATAGTTTCCCTTCAGAATGGAGAGTCAAAATTTATAGCATTCCTATTGGAGAGATACAAATCCCAAGTTTGTTTGGAAGAACCAATTATAAAAAACATCTAAGGCTGTAATTCCCAGCACTTGGGAGGCAGAGACAGGAGGATTGCTGAGTTCACAGAAGCTTGCCTGGGCACCATAGTGAGCTCAGGACCAGCCTGAACTACAACGCGAGACCCTGTCTCAAAAGAAAAACAAACAAACAAAAAAACAAAAAAACAAAAAAACAAAAAACAAAAAAAAACATCTAAGGGAGCATGAGTCTAACTCTGTTAGATTTATCTTTTACTTCTACTCAGGAAAAGATTATTATGAAGCTAAGATTACAAGTATATACATTTCAAAATTGCAGAGCCTGCTGTCATGACATGTACAAAATCAGTCAAAAGTATTTCTCTTTTCTCCAAATGACCTCACATGCTATACATGATCTCATATGATTTTTATATCAGCCAAATAAAGTGGCAATAGCTAGCACTTGATTTGATAAAATAAATCAGCATTTTAAAGAAAGTTTCCCACTGTAATGGATAAGAAGAACAGGGACACAGTGAGATTTTCTAATTCTAACTCAAATTTTATTTTATTTTATTTTTTTTGGTGATACCAAGAATTGAACTTGGCTCCTTGTATTTCCTAGGTAGGTGCAGTTGCCCTTGAACTAAATCCCTGACCCTCAAATTTTACTTTTATTCAATAATAGGACAATAATTTTTAAAACGTCACCCTTGAAGTAGTAGAATACTTTTAATCCACTGCTTGTGATAGATTTCCAGATGTTCTTCAAGAATAAATTTTATAAATAATCTTCCAAAGCTGTCTGTGCCATTTCTGCCTTTACTGAATCATAGAAAAGGTATCTAAAATTCACTATTTGAAATCCCTCCTTGGGATTTGGCTTATAGTATTAAAAGAATTGGAGACAATTAATGCCTACCTCTCCCTGGGGGTGATGGACAATCTCTCAGAATAAGTGCCGAACAAGAAATGAAACCAAACTATTGTATGTGATGATGGCAGATGTAGACAAATTTGAGAATTCAAAATATTGATATCGGTAATTCATTTCAATTCATTGAATTGCTCCTTACTCTTTAATTCCTTTTAAATGTTTCATTTTGAGATTTTCAATGAAATTGAACTTAGTAGTCAAATAAAACCTTTTTCAAAGAGATTTAATAATGTTTCCTTGTGCAAAAGCGATCCTTACTTAATATCAGTAGCATCAGTAGCCATAAGAGATTACAAAAGTAGAGAAAATCCTTTTAAAATGTGAATAAAGGATACAGATATTTCAAATGGGAGCAGTGAAGTTTCAATTAATACTTCAGATTTTTCTCACCAATTTAACAACAAATGTCATATCCTTTCTTGAGAGATTCTTAAAAGAAGATTGAAATTCATTAATGTAATGACTGTGCACTCTGAGTGTATTTGGAATGCATACTATTATATTAAAATAACTATTAGAATACATTAAAGCAAAATATGTGTGAAAAATTACTAAACGGCATATAAATGCTCTGAATGATATCATGGGGAGATTTTGCAAATATATGTTATATATATGTGCAAGATTATATCTACAAAATACTTATGTATGTTCATATGTGTTCACACATCCACATGTGGTTAACTATTCAAATATATACCAGATACTGTGGTCCTGATCGCTTGAAGACTATAGAAAAACCAATTTGCTGGACATTTGTAAAAGTAGCTGCAGACACTGAGCACAGACTAGATTTGTAAAGAATAAAAACTCTCAAGTTAGACCATCTGTGTCATAAAGTTTGCTGCACCAAATGAGCTGCGAATCTTACCATTACAAATGACCTTATACGATAAAAATCTCTTAATACTTGTATGCTATAAAGTCCTGTGAGTCTGTAAGTGTAGTGAGGTGTCTGTGACAGAATTAGAGAACTGTAAATTTAAATTAATATTCAAATGGTGTTAAATAGTATTGGGCTGGAGATTTAGCTCAGTGGTTCTGACGCCTGCCTCACAAGCGCAAGGCCCTGAGTTCAATCCCAGTAACTACATACAATGCTGGGTGTGGTGACTCACTTCCACCAGCAATCAATACCACATACCACAGTGCCAGGCGTGGTGGCTCATGTCTGTAATCCCAGCACTTGGGAGGCAGAGGCAGGAGGATTTCTGAGTTCCAGGCTTGCCCGGGCTACATAGTGAGCTGAGGGCCAGCCTGAACTACAAAGTGAGAGCCTGTCTCAAAAAAAAAAAAAAAAAAGTATTAATGTACAGGGAAGGTTCACTATATTACAAGGCTCTTTTACTGACCCCATCCCAGTCCCATTTACACTTGATGATGGTGTGTAAAACCATGTTGAAATCATAATAATTGAGATGAGTGGTGAGTGAATTGCATAATATGTTCAATAATAATTATATCCACTGTATTTATAGCACATTCTACACATACATACATATACATTGATAAAATTTTATTGCAGGCTATGAACCAGAGTCAAAAGTAATAGAACAAATTTGTATAAAGTCTTGCATAGATCTTTGAGGATAATTCACTATGTGAATAACAGACTGATTTTTTTTTAAATAAGGCAAGAGATGTTCAGATCGAACTTTTGCATCCTGGGTGTCAAAAGTTGACATAATTCCAGGCTGAATTAATATCTAATAACATACAATTACTGGTAATCACAATAGCCTCTTAGTTGGATAGCTCATTTTATAACTATCCAGCATATTATGAGATCCAAATTTAGTACATTTAAAAAAACATCAGCACTGTTATCTGGCAAGAAATGGGAAAAGACACGAGACAAGTCTATTTCATGTAAAGAAAATTGGAAAAAAAAAGCATCTTTGCTATAGAATATGGGAAATGAGTAGCAGTGGTTATTGATCTGAATGTTGTAATATAAAATCAATTAGAACATCATTTTTATATCATCAGTGGGTAGAAAGTAAATAGAGGGTGTAACAAAGTCATGGAATCCAACAGCAAAAGCATGACAGACAGTTATACAATAACAAGATATATTGCCTCATGTCCAAGCAAATTCCCTGATCTTTTCAGGTTTTATAATATGTGTTTATTCAACTACTGATGTGTTTCCCCTAAACCCATACACCTGCAGAACTTGTTCTACAAGGGAGTATGCTAAGTTGCAATGTCATACAGATCACCTGACATTGACATCAGTATCTTTTCTCAAGTACAGGTAGACTTATTACTGGTTAATAAATTATCTTAACCTTGGTGGCTTAAAACAATAATCATCATTCATTACAGCCCAGAATTTTATGGATCTGAAATCTGACAGAACTCTGCAGGGATGGCTTTCCACGCTCCCAAAGGTCAGAAGATCCAGCTGGAGGATTCAGAGCATAGTGCTGGACTCAGGAAATGGTCCTTTTACTCATGTTTAGCTGTCCACTGAGACCATAATTGGAGTTCTTTGCTAGATTATGCACCTAAATCCTGATTGTGTGCCCTGGGATTCCTCACAGACTTTGGCTGGTGCCTAAGAAAAGTATCAGAAGAGGAATGAGGATTTTGAAGTTCTTTCTTTTCAATAACTTGATATCAGAAGAAATCACAAAGCATCATGTCTTTTGCATCACTTTGGTTGGAACAGTTACAAACACTAGCACAGATCCTACAGGGGAGGTCTAATATTAAATTGTAAAAAGAGCATTTGGAGTGGTGTGTACATGCTATACGATGTCACAAGATAATATAGCTTCTAATTTTATTAGCTATTACTGTCACCTGTTAAACATAAGAGGTCACCTACTGCCCCACTCACTAAACAGTGCATCATGAAGAAAATTTGTATATGAAAAATTTACCTTAGTATGATGTGATTACGGGTATCTTAACTGTATTACTACTTGAACAAGAAACTACTGGATAGAGAGAAAATAAAGATGCATATATAATAAGTTTTTTTCTTTATTGAGTTTATTGGTACAATTTAGGAGTACATTATGATTTCATTCCTCATTGAGAATTTGTGCCTGTTCATGATGTAACTTTTATTTATTTATTTATTTATTTATTTATTTATTTATTTATTTATTTTTTATTGAGACAGGGTCTCACTTTGTAGTTCAAGCTGGCCCTGAGCTCACTATGTAGCCCAGGCAAGCTTTGAACTCAGCAATCCTTCTGTCCCTTCCTCCTGAGTGTTGGGATTACAGGCATGAGCCACTATGTCTGCCACTGTGGTATTGATTGCTGGTGGTTGTCATTCACCATGCCCAGCATTGTATGTGGTTACTGGGGATCAAACTCAGGACCTTGCACTTGTGAGACAGCCGCCAGAACCACTGAGCTAAATCTCCAGCCCCTATGTTTTTCTTTTTACCATCAAATCTTTTCTTCCCTTTCTTTACTTTCCCCTTTCCCTTTGAACATTTTCTTCCTATTTCACAATACCCATTATACATTCTGGGCCTCATTTACACCTTTAGTTTCTCACACTAGAGAAATGAGATGGTATTTACACATCTGTGACCTATTTATTTCACTTATGAGTACATCCTCAAAATATACTCATTTGAGAATAAATGTCTCTAACTTATTATTCTTTATGCCTGAATAATACTGCATTCAAAAAAAAAAACACACATCTTCTTTTTCTAGTTTTTTCTTTTTGGATTTTTTTCTTTTTTAGCTTTTTGAGACAGGTTTCCCTTTGTAGTTCAGACTGACCCTCAACTTACTATGTAGCTCAGGCTGGTCTCAAACTCTTGTAATTCTCCTGCCTCTGCCTTCCGAGTGAAGGGAGTATAGGCATGAACCACCACACCCAGCTCTTTCTCCAATTTTAAGAACATGTTAGAACAAATTGTGTTACTATTTTCTGGAAGCTATGCCTCTCTCACTCTAAATGAATCCAGAGTGCATTGATAGAATGTATTATGTGAATTATCTTGGATTGAGAAGGTGAAATCCAGTTCATTTTATGATTCCTTTCCTCTAGCTAAACTGATTAGAGAATTATCCCACTGATTTACACTAGAATCAGATGTTTGGTCAAATGTCAATCAGCTGTTCTCCAGTTTATTAAAATTTCCACACAAGATAAAAGTTCAAAGCAGCCAAGATCCTACTAGCAGAGCCTCAAATTTTTGCTCCTGTACCTAGTGCTTCCCTGATTTTTCTCATTCCTGAAACTTGAATATTGGAATACTGTGCGAGATTCTTGAGTTTTGTTGTGTGTGGAATGAAGACTGCCTGTCTCTGAGCATGTGCAGCAGCTTCTGGGAGATGCACATCTTCTTGCTGGAGAAAATATTTTGCCTTGAATGTCATTGACAAATGCTTCTCTTGACTTTGTCTCCCCTTCTTTTAAGCATGTCTAAAGCTCTTTCCTTTTTAAATTAAGCCAATTAATTTTTTAAGTTTTTCAATCTATTAATCTATTTGCTTCTTATATTTCACATTATTTTATGTCAATCTTGTTATATTTTTACATAGTTGTTCACCCACTTCATTTTTAAATAGAATACTGTGCACATTCAGACTTTTAAGGTCATGATTATCGCCTTAAGTAAAGTAAATTTGACTTTGATAGTTGCAAACTCACTGACGGTCTAGCACGTATGCCCCACCTGTGTGGATAGAATTATATGCATTCTTTGACTTTGGTGAGAACATAACTGTATACCTATCATTTTTAAAATGTGACACTAGGAAAAGACAAGGAAGAAGACTCAGTGGCTCTTTTACTTTTTCCATTCTGTTATTTATGATTTCTCCCATCCAAGTACTAACCAGGTCAGATCCTGTTTAAAATGTGAGATCAGAAGAGATTGGGTTCAGAGTGTTATGGGTGTTGAGGGTTTTATGGCCATAAACATATTTACAATTCCTGAGTGTGCATAGAAAAAGGAGGCAACATAACTGTCTGCTGGATCTGCTTAGGCCAGAGGACAAGCCCCTCACACACACACAGGCTATGGTTCCTTTGCCTTGACCTTGTAGCAGATGTTAAGTCAGATCAGTTACACATACTGACTTAGCAAGTTTTGACTACATCTGATGCTAGAAGTCCTGCAGTATTTTGTACCTGAGAAATGGCACAAATTGTAAAAGGGAAGGAGATGAAGAAATGCAAGATGGAGAAGAGGGAGGAGGGTGAAGCTAACAAAGAATTTAAAATGTGATCTGTGTCTGTACCAACTCTTTGGAATGAATGTAATCATTATGTACTGCAAACATGGGCTAATAAAAACATTTCAGTCCGGCACTTTAAAAGCCTGTTGAGCAATGCAGGTAAGCAGCCTATTACAACCGCATCTCAAGAATGATCGCTGCTCTTACAATATTGCATTTTCTGTAATGGCATGGATGCGATATGAAAATAAAGCACTTTTTAAAAAAAGATGTCTTTAAAAAAGTAAGACACTGTTACTACATGTTAAAGAAATTAAGATAAAGTAAGAATTCAAAGAAAATGATTCTTAAAAAAATAAGCCTTTTACACTAAGAATATTCTTTTACCCTAAGTATTTCATGTCAATTAATTGCTTAATCTAAAAGCTTAATCATACTGAGGTTTGATTTTTTTGGCAAGATTACTTCAAAGACAATGTTTTGTCTTCCATGTGATAAATAATATTTGTCTTTCGTGTGGGATGTTAGAATCACTCATGTTCAAAGTGAAGCAATTGCAAATGAGATTCTGCTTTGCTCTTATTTGTGAAACATTTTGTTAAGTAGAAACTACCTCACATTTACTATTTGATTATGAATCAGGCACTTTTCATAGAACAGACGGGATAAATGTTTGATTTTTTTCTCCTTTATAAGTTTCGTGATGAAGAGCCAATTCCACCGTATCTTCCAGAAGTTTCCATTAGATTCTGTGCTTTGCACGTGAAGTGTAGTGGTGTTTATCAATATTGACACACACTGTGACATTCCACTGTAGGCAGGGAGGCCTCTCAAATAGACTTTGAGGTCATTTTGACATGGTTTCAGGATTTGATATTTTTCTTACAATTTTGTCATGGAAGCTGCATGGGATGCTAGGTTATAATACCTGCTTGGAAGAGGTAGGTCACTGGGGGCCTGGCTGGAGGGGGATCTCCTTTGGCAGGGTTCTCTTTCCTGCTCCCAGGATGAGAGAGGGTTTACTCTACCAGAGCCCCGTCACCCTGTCTCTTCTGCCTGTGGCCTGGGCTCTAAGCGAGAACTAAAAGCTCTATCAGAGGAGCAAAAATATACCTGTAAGTTGTGGGTATCAGGTATTTTGTCCCAGAGACACGGAAATTAACTGAAGTGTCAACTTTCCCCCAACTTTTATTCCACTTAGATCATCAATAGGATGATGCACAAACACACACACACACACACGCACGCACGCACGCACGCATGCACGCACACACACTGGAAACCGGAGAGCCATGTGTTCAACTCCTTGTACCTTCAAGGCTATTCAGAAACACCCTCACAGACACACCGAAAAGACTGTTTCACCAGATACCTGAGAATGCTGAGGCCCAGTTAAGCTGACACATAACACTGACTGTTACAATGTGATTTTCTGTTTTCCTAAAACATGTAACGCCAAAAACAGACGGTTTTGAACACTGAGTTATATTAAATGCCACTAGAAAATAATACCTGCTGAACCAGAGTATATGGAGTAATTATATTACTCCAAATTTGCTATAATATATAGTTGAAAAATTCTAAAATCAAATGTTTAAAAATGATAAAAAGTGTTTCGGGCCAGGCGTAGTGGCTCACGCCTGTCATCCCAGCACTCGGGAGGCAGAGACAGGAGGATTGCTGAGTTCAAGGCTTGCCTGGGCTACATAGTGAGCTCGGGGCCAGCCTAAACTACAAAGCGAGACGCTGTCTCAAAAAAAAAAAATGTTTCAGGACTTAAAGTAAATAATTACTAGATACTCAAAGAGTAAAACCTTGAAAGGTCACTATTTGGGTCTATGAGTTGATCATTCCTATACCATATACAGAACTGAGAAAATAATTTACATAATGGTTTGTGTGTTTTCTATTAGTAGATAGAAAGTCAAATAAATAGCATAATAGAAGACATGATTAATTACATACAATTTAGGCTTCTTACATTATCTATTTGTTATTACCACTCCTTTTGCAACCCTGAACAATATATAGCTTTTTAGAGTATCAAAAGAGTGTTATAAAAATTAAATACTTACTATTATTACATCTTTTGAAATTTCTACCCAACTCCTCTGTTAATGGAGAAGAACATATTTGAGGTATATTTTATTTTTTTGTTGGTACCTCTTTCTTTGGTTGACTTTTCCATTTCATGTTATAACGCTGGTATGAAGGATTTTTTTTTTTTTCTTTTTGGAGACAGGGTCTTGCTTTGTAGTTCAGGCTGGCCCTGAGCTCACTATGGTGCCCAGGCAAGCCACCGCAAACTCAGCAATCCTCCTGTCTCTGCCTCCCGAGTGCTGGGATTACAGGCGTGAGCCACCACGCCCAGCATTATATGTGGTAACCGGGGATCGAACTCAGGTCCTTACGCTTACGAGGCAGGCGCCGGAACCACTGAGCTAACCCTCCGGCCCCAGGATTTTTTAATACTAAAGAAAGTTTTGTAATTGAATGTCTCTTCAGTTAAGAGACATGTGATGATATATAAGCCCTAATGAAATCTTTAGAACCAGACAAGCTCAGAATACTTCAGATTTGCCTGTTAATATTTTCTGCAGATTCCCATTTTTTGTTATGAACTTTTGTTTAATTTTCATGTTTGCACTGATAGAAATTTGACCTACTGTTTTACTTTCATAGATTTTATTTTTAAGATGTTCATAAAATCTACTTTGCTTCTTTATCATGTCTTTTTGTCAAAATACACATTACTGGAACAGGGGTGCATTGTGTGAAAAAAATTTTTTTTTTCTTTTTGAGACAGGGTCTCACTTTGTAGTTCAGGCTGGCTCTGAGCTCACTATGTAGTCCAGGCAAGCCTCGAACTCAGCAATCCTCCTGCCTCTGCCTCCCGAGTGCTGGGATTATAGGCGTGAGCCACCACACCCGGCTTTGTGTGAAAATTTTTGACTTTGTATTTTGATTTTCAAGAATTGTCTTGAGGGCCAGAGGGTTAGCTCAGTGGTTCCA
>PVIC010032391.1:0-20739 GCA_004025085.1 Thryonomys swinderianus
AAAAAAAAAAAAAAAAAAAAAAAAAAAAAAGGAAGAAAAGCTCATGTATATAGGGGGCAGGGAGTTGGGAGGTTGGGAGGGCAGGGGAATGGGAAAAAATGAGAATCGAGATGTGTCATGTACTGGTACAAACCCTCAATGTTGAATGTGATCATAATGTATATATAAAATATACCAATATAGTCAATTAAAAATGGGTGTAAAGAATATTTTAAAAAAAATCTTTTTAGAGACAATCTCACTCCAGGTAGACCAGGATGGCCTTGAACTCAGTGTGGTCCAGGTTAGCCTCATGTATACTGTCCTTCTGCATCAGCATTAGTACTGGGCAAACAGGTGGGGCCACTGTACCTGGCAAAAAGATTTATTTTTAGTGTTGTTTGTTTTTCTTTAGTTTTTTGAGTCAGAGTCTGGCTATGTAATCCAGGCTGGTTTTGAATTTACTGTATATCCTAGGCTGGCCTCAAATTCATCGCAGTCCTCTTACCTCAGTCTCCTGAGTGTTGGGATTACAAGCATGTGCTACCATACCTGGCTTTTAGTGTATTATTTATATTACAAGGCCTTTACAGGCATATTCTCAGAAACAGACAACTGAAGAATATCTTTGATCCTTAAACTGTTGGTCTTGTGTTATCTCCTGTTTTGGATGTTCACTTTTTTTTTTTTTTTTTGGTACAAGAGACTGAACTCAGGATCTTGTACTTGCCAGGCAGGCACTGTGTTTGCAGAGCTAAATCTATAGGCCTTTGTATGTTCACTTTTAAGCCTCCAGGTAAAACACACCAAAGTCATAAATCTAGAGTTGATTATAGAGGTAACAAACACTGAGAAAAAAAGACTTTGCCTTGTGAGATAGAGGAAGAGTTTATGATCCAATGCAGAGAATAAGAAGACATTTTACTTTGAAAGGCTTGTTCTTATTGTAATTAGTAAATCTTGATGTTTCTTGATAATTAACATTTACCATTAGATAAAATTGGACTAAGTTAATACTAAATCATTTAGGAATGGGTGGAATTTTTTTTTCAATTTGTAGGGAACTACAAGCTTTTACGGGTAAACAGTTATGTGTCTAGCTTATATCTCTATCATATATTTTTGGCACATAGAATGTGTTAATAATCTTATTTTTTAAATAAACACAAGTCCTTTCTCCATTCTATGATATATATAGTATCTGCTGAATACATTAAACTTGATATTACATCCTTCTAATTCTCTATATGGAAATTTTTCTTAATTCTAGCAACTATGAGATACAAAATAAGAAAACTGCTATAGTTTCTTACCTGGATCTTAAGCAATTTATATGTAAATTATTTGTAAAAGTAATTTATATGTATTACTGCTCCTATTGCTATCATTAATGATAATATTCTAAAAAGAGAAAAATCTGTGTTGAAAACTTCTGATAACCATGCTTAGAGTTTAATATTCACCTTTAAAATTTTTGCTTTAAAACTGAATATGCTAATAAGGAATATTTCATAGCAAAGAAATATAGTTTCCAAATAGAAGTCTTGAAATATGATTCTTTAAGACACGTTTCTCTATAGAACATGGGGAAGGACATTTGTTTTAGTATATTATGGTGAAATTTTAAGGAGTAGATTTTGACAAGAGACATTTTGCTGACATAGAATATTTTGTTCGTTTTGACTCTCAAATAAGTTCATCTGTCAAAATGATTGATTTATATTCATTTTACACTGTACAGTTTCATAGCTGAGTTTTCTATCTATAAGGTACAGAAGTCCCTTTTTAAGCTAATGATAAATTAAGTAATTATCTTCATAGGTGACAGATTGGTCACGTGTATATGACTAGTCCAAAGATTAATTTAGAATTAGTTAAATCTAAAAGTACTATGGTTATAAGTTATTTAAGTGAGTTCTAATTTTAAATTTAGGCATAATTGGAAACATAGAATATAGTAAGGTATCATTTACTAAATTGCTATAGTTTCTCATTCTTTTGTATTTGAATTATATAACTTATTTGTACTATAGTGCTTTTTGAACTATTTGCTTCCTACTTTGAGCCAACCACTGATCTGTTTCCCAGTGTGTCAAGAGTTGAGAGATCATATTTTGTATTTACTTGTTTTGATAATAGCAACCCTTTCAGCAATTTGAAAGACTTAGAAAATAACTCTTAATATACTTATAGTGCAGAGTGATGGGAATTGTGTTGTAGATTTTCTTAGTTGCAGTGCTAAAAACCAATGCAAATGAGTACAGAATTTGGTAAATGCTAGGTGTGAGTTAGAGTAGTTATTTTGTGGTTCAGGTATATATCTAAAACTCAGTTGATAATATTAAACTAATTCCCAAGTATTTGCTCTATAAAAACTATTAGAACAAGTAGAAGTCATAACTTAACTATTTGAGTACCAAATATATTGGATGCTAGACTTCCAAGTTCCATCAGTTCTGAGGTCTGTTTGTAACTCACGGTGGTTGTAAGTCAAGACAGATGAGATCTGGATATTTACCTGGGTACAATGCTATAGACAACAAGAATAGATAAATCTTGTATTAACCTAATTAACCCAAGTTGTTCACATGTTGGTTGGTCATAACTTGAGGGTCCACTGTATTTTATTTCTGTTCTGCCTTATTCTTAAAAAGTTATGGAATTAAAATATCTAATTTTTTCGGTGTAATTTTTTTGGGGGTACTGGGATTTGGACTTAGGATCTTGCACTTGTGAGGCAGGTGTGGTACTACTAAGCTAATTCTCTGGCCCATCCATGTAATTTCTTCATAAATCTGTTAATATTGCCATTCATAAATATCTAGAGTTCTGATATTCCAACTAGAGCAAGTATATGTCTGTTTTTGGGAGGGAGGGATTACAGTTTCCTGCGCATCAAATGTGATGAAAGCTGTGTCCATTTGTAGAAAAGTATATGTTCATAAGAAATATTAATTTTGTAGAGGTAGACTTTTTTTTAAACATACTGTATTCCAATTTGGAACTACAGTCTACTTTCTTCTTAGGAAACTAATAATCTACACACATACATCTGCAATTTCTGAACCTAGTGAATCTTTGGGTTTGAGGAGAAAGGAAAATGGAACAGAACAATTATCTGAAAGGTAGGAACTAGCAAGGATTAGTAGTAGTGTAGACTTAGTGACCTGGAGAAAAAGGACAGGTTTTGGGAAAGGGAAATCTGAAATTTGATCCTTGAGTTGTTGAAGGACTTCTTGGTAGTTAGCTTATGTTGTCTTACAATAATAATAAAAAATGTACCTCTGTATTGGTGTATATCCTAGGTGGCATAGGGTGCTTGTGGGAGGGAAATTTATCTACTGGCAACTCTTTCGTTCCTTGGTGCAATGGAATTAAATCTTACTGTATTATAGAATTCTTTTAAAATGCATGCATTACTTTTATATGTAGAATAAGTACATTCAGTCAAATGTGGTGGTGTTTGCCTATAATCCCAGCACTCTATGAGGGTGAAGCAGAGTTGTGATTTCAAACCCAGCCTGGACAATTTAGTGAGATCTTGTCTGTAGTTGTAGTTTAGGGCAGTGTCCTTAGATTCAGTCATGGTTGCTCTAAAAGTAGATAATTTCTTGGGTAAAAATCTGTATTTCATTGTTACAGTTTCCTGTATGAAGATTTTTTTTGAAGAAAATATCTGTATTAGCAATTCTCAATTTCTTAGCTCTCAGTACACTTTTAGTACATATCTTTTTTTTTTTCCCAGTATCAAGAATTGAACTCAGGACTTTGCTCTTGCCAGGCAGGTGCTGTGTCACTGAGCTGCATCCCTGGCCCCCTCAGAAGACTTATATGTCCTAAGTGGAACTTTACTTTGTATATATTTAATATTCATCAATATGTACTGCATTAGAAATTATAACTTAAAATATTTGAGTTAATTGCAATCCTAAACCTATGACATGTTAGCAGATATAACATTATTATAATCATATATTATCCTAAATAGCATTTTCCAAAGTAAGGCAAAACAAAATGATTGATGAAAAGTTGTATTGTTTTACATTTTTGTAAATCTCTTTTAATTTCAGACTTTATAGATGACAGCTAGATTTTCATATTTGCTTTTGCTTTCAGTCTGTTTCATATGGTTGATGTATAAAAATGTATTATCTGACCTCACACAGATAACATATTTGGAAATGGGAAAGGTTTTTAAAAGTAGCCCTTTAAGTTGGGCATGGTGGTATTGGCCTATAATTTTCAACACTTTGGGAGGAGGATTGCAAATTTGAGTCTCACCTGGGCATCTTTGCAAAACCCTGCCTCAAAATAAAAAATAAAAAGTGCTAGAGGTGTAGTTCAGTTTGAAGGCCCTAGGTTCAACCCTTAGCACTGGAAGAAAACCAAAACCAATGCCTATCAATAAACTTTTTCTATTTTGTTTCATAAAATCTTAAGGTGTGGTTTATAGCTTGTCTGCTTATATGTGGATTTATAATATAATTTCTTAATCATTTGAAAGATACTGGTTCACTAGTAACTCATATCTTCTAAATATGAAAATGTTTTATTACACTGCTTCAAAAGTTATATTTGTTAATATTACCAATTTATCACCCCCATCCTGCAATTCCTCTAGCTTGCTGAGGGTTCTTTGTACCACTGAACTATACCTCTTCCCCCAGAAAATTTTTTTTGTTTTGGTGATACCAGGCATTAAACTTAGGGCCCTGTGCTTGGTGAGGCAGGTATGGTGTCACTGAGCTAAATCCTCTGCCCAGACAAATTTTTAAGTACTGGGAAACTATCTTGTTCTTAGTGGGCATAAATGTTTCAAAATTCTAATTGTTGACTAAAAGTTTAGATTTTAATTAATACCTAAACTGTTAATTGTTTTCCCTAGAGTAGCAAATTTACTTGGTTCCTTTTTTTTGAGTGGGGGAACGTTTGTGAAAATATGTAAGTAGAGATAACTATCCATAGTTTGTCGATGAGCTTTTTCTTTAAGAAACTAGTTCAGCTTGCAAATCATAGTTGTGCTAGTTCTTTTTTTTGGTGAGCAACAGAATGTTTTGTGTATAATTCTCTTGAGTCACGCAGAATATTAAAAAGATGTGTGCTCTGGGCTGGAGATTTAGCTCTGTGGTTCTGGTGCCTGCCTCGCAAGCGCAAGGTCCTGAGTTCGATCCCAGTAACCACATAAATGCTGGGTATGGTGAGTCACGCCCACCAGCAATCAATAACACATACCACAGTGCCAGGCATGGTAGCTCACCCCTGTAATCCCAGCACTCAGGAGGCAGAGACAGGAGGATTGCTGAGTTCGAGGCTTGCCTGGGCTACATAGTGAGCTGAGGACCAGCCTGAACTACAAAGCGAGAGACCCTGTCTCAAAAAAAAAAAAAAAAAAAAAAAGAGATGTGTGCTCAAGTTGTAATCAATATTTTTTGCTCTCTCAAGGACATTCTGAAGTGAAACTGGCCTCTTTATATTTCAGTGCTTAGTAGTGAAGAATACATTCACTGCTAGTGCAAGGTGGTACCACTTTTTCTGTGCTAGACACTGCCATTTCATCTACCTTTGCTTTGTGCACCATCACTGTAAATGTCACCACAGTGAAAAAGGCCACTTGTAAAAATAATCTTAACAGTGGACTCCTGAGTCGATAGGCCACCTTTTGAGAGTACAAGTCTGTGAAAAGTAAAATATATATAATATAACTTATTCTGAGGCCTTTTTTATTTTTAAAAATCTGTACCTGTTTAACCTGTGTGGAGAGATTACCTGAAAATAAACAAGTAAAGATCAAGTCATTATTGTTATCCTGTTGTTATCCTAGGAGGTATTTGCTACATGCCTCCATATATGTGATGTTCAACTGTATGTTCTTCAGTGTTAAAATAGCTTTTGGCCTCAGAAAGTGAACCCTATAATCAGTCTTGGCTTTACAAATGCAAGAGAAAGGATAGATTAACAGATCCACATTTGTTAAATCTCAGTTTTCCACCCAGAAGTAGTGTAAACTTCCTGAAGTTGCTGGGCAGGTCATCAGTCATTATGTACAAATAATGGAGTTGGGCTAGATTTCTAATTCCTTCAATTTACTATTCTGTGATTTTTGTTTTTTTACTTTTATTTGTATGAATTGATTACTAGTCAGCCTTTAACTGATTATTTAACTAATTCTTTTTCTTTCCTTGGAAGTACTGGGGATGTTCTAAGGGCCTCAACCATGCTAGGCAAATGCTCAACCACTCAGCTACATACATCCCCAGTCTTAAATTTGTTCATAAAACTGAAGTGATTACGTGTAATTTGTGCATATTGTCATCAGATAGGTTAAGCATTAAGTTTTTACAGTGTTGAAAATGATATGTATAGAAGAATGGAGAGAACTTGTAAATGGGGGCTTCTAGAAGCAAATCTAACATTTAGAAAGGAAAAATGTGAGAAATGGGGTTGCATGTTGCAGGTTACTTATTTTTTGTGGTGATGGAATGGAACCCAGGACCTTCAGTGTACTAGGGAAGTGTTCTACCTCAATCCTATAAATGTTTACATATGAATTTTTACTTATTTATATATTTCTGAATTCAGCATCTCTATGCCCTTTAGTAGAATGACAGAGAAGCAAAGTTTGCATTCAGAAGTAACAGTAAAACCTGTAAGTAAGGTGCAGAATTTGCCAGTGATATACCTTGGTATGGCTGTGGGTAGTATGAATCTAATGAAAAAAAATCTTGAGAGTACAAAACAGATTTGAATTTAATGTTGATTCTGAGGTTCTCTTACCTCCATTAATTACATTCTGACAATAGAATTATTTGGATTTAGGTTTCAAAAGATATTTTCACTTAAAATATTTTATGATTCTCCTTGTGACACGTTCTTAAGGAACACTGTTCAGCAAGGCAAAAATGACTCCAAATCCAGGATTTTACTCAGTACGGCAGAGTAAAAATCTTCTTCTTCTTTTTTTTTTTTTCTTTAAAACAATGCTAGTGAGGGGCTGGGCCAATCTTGGAAGATGCTGTTTAGGTTCTTAAAACCAGAGAGGGTTTCTGTGACTTAGTTCTGTGTTCAGGCAAATCAAGCTGGGCTGCTCTTGTGGCAGTATTTAATGGAAAAAGACTCTGGAGATTATGTATTTTGGAAATATTTGACAATGTTAGTAACATCAACTACTGACAAAAAAGAACCACCTCTTTGGCAAGTCTTTCACAGTTGTGCTAAAAAAAAGCAGCTTTATTGCAACATTTTCATAAACTATCATCAGTTATGCAGCAGCAGCTTCACAAATCAGAAATGATATCTTCAGGCACTGCTGTCAAGTGTTATTCAAATAATACCAGCCTCACATTTGAATAACAGCAGACATTTTGAATTAATTAATCAGATGAGATAGTCTAGGCTTTTTCTCATTAGTCTCTGGGTCAGGCTTGGGAAGATATATGCGTTGGTGATGATATACTTGTCTTTAATCGTGATTTATGAAGATTTAGGATTGTGTGTGATTTGTCAAAGGTTCTGGGAAAAGGCTGGTGCATATTTCATTACCTAATCTGAGATTGATTTTATAATGTTAAGAGATATCACACTATTGTTCAAATATGTGAGAAGTCCAGGGAGGAACAAAATCTCAGGCTTTTTATTGGCTCATCTCTGCAACTGTCAAACAATGCTGTAAACTTTAACGGTTTGTAGTTAACAACTCCTGCTTTAATTATAGGCAGATTTTAAAATTTTGTCCAAAGGGAGAAGTTTCAATGGTTATTTAGCTAAAATGCATAGCAGACATTATAACTATGACCTGTATGAATCATGAGCAAAGTTTGTAAATTTCATGGGTCAGTCATGGTGAAAATATAAAATTTCATGGTCTGACAAAGATTAATAGAAAAATCCCATTAAAATGATACAAATAGAGGAACAACAAGTAAGGTTACTCTTTTTACATGTTACTTCTCCTTTCAGGACTAATTTCAGCAAAATTGGAGTATAAATAATATTTT
This sequence comes from Thryonomys swinderianus, assembly GCA_004025085.1. Classification (NCBI taxonomy): domain Eukaryota; kingdom Metazoa; phylum Chordata; class Mammalia; order Rodentia; family Thryonomyidae; genus Thryonomys; species Thryonomys swinderianus. The sequence continues at coordinate 7,974 of PVIC010032391.1, forward strand.
CCTCAGTTATTCCAGAAATAGTGACTTACTATTAAATAAAATAATTTATATGAAAATATCTAGTACAGTGCCTGGTATGTTGTAGTTACTGAATATTTTCTAGTTTACTTTTCTTCTTTTCCATCTATTCCTTTTCCATTTTATGATCAAGGCACTATTAGCATTCTTTAGCTTTTACATTTTTTAAGTTGAATTCTTTTTTTTTTCTTTTTTGAGACAGGGTCTCGCTTTGTAGTTCAGGCTGGCCCTGAGCTCACTATGTAGCTCAGGCAAGCCTCGAACTCAGCAATCGTCCTGCCTCTGCCTCCCGAGTGCTGGGATTACAGGCGTGAGCCACCACACCTGGCATTGTGGTATGCGGTATTGATTGCTGGTGGGCGTGAGTCTCCACGCCCAGCATTGTATGTGGTTATTGGGGATCGAACTCAGGACCTTGCGCTTGCGAGGCAGGCGCCGGAACCACTGAGCTAACCCTCCGGCCCCCGGGGTACAGATTCTTGATGTTGAATGGGATCATAATATATACCTAAAATGTATTAATAGACTCAATAAAATGGTAAAAATAAAAATAAATAAAAAGCAAAAAAGAAGAAAAACTAGAAAATATTCAGGAAGTACACAACATACCAGACACTGTAGTAGATATTTTCATATAAATTATTTTTATAGTAAGTCACTGTTTCTGGAATAACTGAGGAAAATATTGTGTATATCTCATTTTGCTAAAATTAGTCCTGAAAGGAGAAGTAACATGTAAAAAGAAACAAATGAATTGAGGACTTACTATGTGTAAGTAACATAAGACAGAGGCAAAAAGGAAATACTTCTATTTAGAAACAGAGTGATGATTCCTGTGGATAAATAGAAATTAGAATACTAAGAATTAAGAGACAGGAGATAAGACAGGAAGGGACCACATCACTGAGGCTTTAATTCTGAGTAAGGGATCATTATATTTTGAGTAGGTACCAATGAATGTAACTAAGGGAATGATACTAGAATTTTTACATAGTTTACTTCAGAATCTGTTGGAAGGAATATACTAGATAGGAGCCTTTTATAAATCAGTGATGATGGGTACTTATAATGGGCTATCAAGGGATTAAAAGGGGGAACTGATTTAAACTAAAAAGTGAGCAGTGAGGATTAGAAGGTTGATTAGACTAATTTGTCTTTATTCTCTTGGTTCACTCCTGTGTATCCTTCAGATCCTGTCCCCAGTATCCTAGAAAATGTTCTGACCTCCCTTAGGTCTGTGTTAGTTGCCAACGTGTCTTCCTTCCCTCCTTCCCTCCTTCCTTCCTTCCTTCCTTGCTTCCTTCTTTCCTTCCTTCCCTCTTTCTTTCTTTCTTTCTTTCTTTCTTTCTTTCTTTCTTTCTTTCTTTCTTTCTTTCTTTCTTTCTTTCTTTCTTTCTTTCTTTCTTTCTTTCTTTCCTACTTTCTTTTTCTCTCTATTTTTATTTTTACCACTTTATAGAGTTTATTGATACATTTTAGGTGTATGTTATGATCCCATTCAACATCAAGGATTTGTACCTGTACCTGTACATGTATCTTGATTCTCATTTTCTCGCATTCCCCTGCCCTCCCTACCACCCCCTCTCTCCCATTAAGCTTTGATTTTTTTTTTTTGTTACCATCAAATTTTTTCTTTTCCTTCTTGGTTGCCTATCTTGTGTGCTGCAGTAGCATCTTGTTTTTTTTTTTCCCCTCTTTAAAACATGACATTGTTTTAATTATGTATTTTAATTATGCATCTTCTGCTTCTAGTAAATTGTGACTAGTAGGGCAGAAACACCACTTTCTTCACTGTTTTGTCTTCTGGCACATAGTAGGAAACAATATCTATTTGTTAAAATGAATTGACTGTAGTATGTGAGGGAGGAGAAAAGAGTATCTGTTAGTTTCTAGTAAAGCTGAGGAGGTGAATGGTCATCAAATGAGAGATAGTAGAATGGAATTGCAGGGTCATAGGGTATGTTCATTATTTACTAGCTAGATAATATCAAATGGTTTGCCTAAGGGTAGTAATTTATAGTCACTCCAGCAGTATATATTTGATCTATTTGTTTGAGAATATTTATAGTTAAGTAAAAGTAAAATTTACAGAATGTAAAATTCGCCATTTTAATAAAAGTGTAAAATTCAGTGACCTTTGAAAATACAATGTTATACAGACATACTTCTCTGTAGTTCCAAAATATTTTTATCAACTCACAAGAAACTATGATACTCATTATAAGCCGTGACTTCTTATTCTTCTCCCATTCCCTATCTACCACTAGTCTGTTTCCTAGCTCTGGATTTACCTGTTCTAGATGTTACATGTAAATGAACTCATATACTTTGTGGTCTTTTGTGAGTGCTTTTTTTTTACTGATACTGTGTTTTTAAGGTTTCTCTGTGTTGTACTTGTGCCAGTAGTTAATCCATTTTTATGGGTTAAGTAATATTTCATTGTTAAACTATCTTTTGATGGAAAATTGGGTAATTTTCATTTTTGGCTTTTGTGAGTACTGGTGTTATAGGCATTCATATACAGATATTTATTTGGTTAAATGTTTTCAATTCTTCTGGGTATATACATAGAAGTGTAATTGCTTTATCATGTAGGAGTTATATATTTAATGTTTTTCTTTTCTTTTTCTTTCTTTTTTTTTTTTTAAATTCTCTTTGGTGGTACTAGAGATTGAACCTAGGGCCTTGTCCATTTTAGGCAAGTACTGTAGCACTCACTGATCCACGTCCTTAGCCCCTATAGTATTTAACTTTTTGTGAAAATGCCAACACATTTTCCATGGAAAGTGAGTGCATTTCTATTTAAGTCTAAGTGTATTCTTTCAGCAGTGTTCTGTATTTTCAGGGTATCAGTGTTTTATTCTTCTTATACCTAGATATTTTATTCTTTTGGAGGCTGTTTTCTGAATAGGTTGATCATGGCTAGTGTTCAGAAATGCAAATCATTTTTGTTTATCTTGTGCCCTGTAGCTTTGTGTAATTTGTTTGTTGGCTGTTTATTTCTGTGGATTCTTTCAGAGTTTTCTATGCATAGGAGTATGTCCTCTGCTAATACAGATAGCTTTACTTCTTTCTTTCCAATTTCAGTGCCTTCTTTTTCTTTTTCTTGCCTCATTGACCAGGCTGAACTCTGATACAGTGTTAATTAGCTCTCAAGGAAGCAATTTTTGAATATTAATTTATTCTTTACGTTTGTAATAGATCTACTCAAGATTTTGTATTTCTTCTTGTCTATTTAAGTAATTTATGTGTTTCAAGGAATTTGCTCATTTCTTCCATTTTGTTATACAGTTGTTCATAGTATTCTGACATAATCTTTTTTTTTTTTTTTTTTTTTTTTTTTTTTTTTTTTTTTTTTTTTTTTTTTTTTTTTTTTTTTTTTTTTTTTTTTGCTTTTTGAGACAGGATCTCGCTTTGTAGTGCCGGCTGGCCCTGAGCTCACTATGGTGCCCAGGCAAGCTGCCGCGAACTCAGCAATCCTCTTGTCTCTGCCTCCCGAGTGCTGGGATTACAGGCATGAGCCACCATGTCCGGCATTGTGGTATGCAGTGTTGATTGCTGGTGGGCGTGTCTCTACGCCCAGCATTATATGTGGTAACTGGGGATCGAACTCAGGACCTTGCGCTTGCGAGGCAGGCGCTGGAACCACTGAGCTAACCCTCCGGCCCTTTCTGACATAATCTTTTAGGTTAGTTGTAATAGTCCTACTTTAATTTCTGATTTTGCTTGATCTTTTATCTTAGTATTGCTAAAGTTTACTCATTTTGTGGAGATTTTTTTGTTTGCTTTGTTTTCCCAGGTACTGGGGATCAAACTCAGGACCTTGCACTTGCCACACAGGTGTTGTTCCACTAAGCTGGCCCTTGTGGAGATTTTCAATCAAATTTTGGTTTTATTGATACTATTTATTTTTCTTTTATTATTTTGGTAATTTCCCTTTTAATGTTTATTATTTTCTTTTTGTGAGTTTTGAGTTTCTCTTTTTCTTTTTTTTTGTGACACAGTTTTGTTACATAGTTTAAGCTTGTTTTAAACTCACTATGAAGCCTAGATTGACCTTGAACTCTTGGCAGTGCTCCTGCCTCAGCCTCCTGAGTGCTGGGATAACAGGTGTGCACCACCATGCTCATTTTTTTCTTTTTTCTAATGCTTTGAGGTATAAAGTTAGGTTATACGGTTTGGGGCTTGATCTTTTCTTTTGTTTTCCACTAGGGATCAAACAGGGTCTTAAGCATGCTAGACAGGGTACAGTATGCTTGAGTCATATCCCAGGATCTTGCTTTTCCCTAGTCTTTTTTTGAGATGAGATGTCACTGTTTCTAAGGTTTGTCTCAAACTCCTGGACTCTAGTGATTCTCCTGCTTAAACCTCCTAAGTATCTGGGAGTATAGGTGTATTATTGGTCTTAGCCAAGAGATCTTTATTTTTATAGGTGTAAATTCCATTCAGAGGACTGCTTTTTTTTCTCATTCCCTGTATTACCCTTTTTTGTGTTCCAGTGTTTTTAATTTTAATTAATTAATTAATTAATTTTTGAGACAGGGTCTCGCTTTGTAGTTCAGGCTGGCCCTCAGCTCACTATATAGCCCAGGCAAGCCTTGAACTCAGCAATCCTCCTGTCTCTGCCTCCCGAGTGCTGGGATTACAGGTGTGAGCCACCATGTCCGGCATATTTATTTATTTTTTTTAAGGCACGGCCTCGTTTTGTAGTTCAGTCTGGTCCTGAGCTCACTATGTAGCTCAGGCAAGCGTCGAACTCAGCAATCCTCCTGCCTCTGCTTCCTGAGTGCTGGGATTACAGGCATGATCCACCATGCCTGGTGAAGACTCATTTTCTTTAGTTTGTGTTCAGCTAATTTTTATCCCCATTGATGTTGGGATAGAACCTAAGGCCTATTCATACCAATGAACTACACTTCAAGCCCTCACAAAGTGTTTTGATAGAGATTTTCTTGAATGCCAGGTGTCTAAGCCAGTGAACTTTAAAAAAAGAAAGCAAAGCCGGGCGTGGTGGCTCACGCCTGTAATCCCAGCACTCGGGAGGCAGAGACAGGAGGATTGCTGAGTTCAAGGCTTGCCTGGGCTACATAGTGAGCTCAGAGCCAGCCTGAATTACAAAATGAGACCCTGTCTCAAAAAAAAAAAAAAAAAGCAAATAAAAATATTTTTCAGTTTTTGCAAATTGTCTCTGTTTTGGCATATTCTTGCATTGTCTAGCTATGCCATTTATAACTGTGTCCTAGTCTTTACTCCTTGGTTGTGTGTAACCTACAGATCAGCCAGAAGTAAAACTATTCTCAGGTCTTTCTTGACCGTCAGTTCTTATTTAACATGTATGAGACTTTCCAAGTTCCATAATATTTGAGATGCTTTTGAATGCTTACATTTCTCAAAGAACTTTTTTTTTTCTTGGCATTTGCTTTCTTTGCTGTATTATGTCTTATCCCAGGTAACTGCATGTTCTTTTTTTACAGTGTTTGAGGGGAATGTTCTATTTTTCTCTCCTGCATGAGTTCTCAGCTGAAACAGACTAGAGCTTTATATTAGTTCTTTAGGGACCTCTAGAGGACCAGGACAAATAGTTCTTGGAGAATAAGATATGCTTTGCTCCTTCCAGAGCCGGAGACCAGTGTCTCACACTGAAAACTTAGGGTGCCCTCTTTGAGATAACTCTGAACCATGCTGGGAGATAGGGCAAAGGAAAATAAAATTGTCATGAAGCTATCCTATTGTTTTAAAATTGCCTTTTTAAAAGTTCAGTGCTTACTTGGTTGCTGAAAAACTTTTGACTCTTTTCCAGAATTCTGAAAATTTTGATAAACAGTTTTTCCTTTATTTTATCTTTAGTACTGAGGGTTGAGTCCAGGGCCTTTGCACTGAGCAACATCCCCTGATCTTTTAAAGAAATTTTTATTTTGAGACACTCTTACTAAGATACTAAGTTGCCCAGGCTGGGTTAGAATCTGATATATCTGTGCCTCCCAAGAGTTCTGGATGACGGGTATATGCCTTCATATCTGGCTGCTTGAATATTCTGATGTTACTGTGGAAGGACTGACCTTTGGTGCTACCTGTTCCATGTCCTGCTGATGCTACTAGAAAAGAGAGGAGATGAGTTTTAAATACGTTGAGTGTGAAGTTGCTGTGAGGAGACCCATGGATGTGTTGCACAGGTAATTACAGATAAGAGTCTGAATCTTTCTTAGGCAGATCAGAGATACAGTTATGGAAAAAATACAACAGTGATTAAGAGCATTAGTAAGTTCCAGGAATACCGCTTTCCAGGAGGCCACCTTGAAGGCAGAGAACTAATGGCCATATTCTGAGGAAAACTAGGAGTTTGTGGTAGAGTGAAAGCTAAAGTTTCAAAGAGGAAAGTGCTACCACTATAGGATGCATTAGATATTTCCAGTAAGATGAAAGTTGAACGAAATATCCTCATCATAAATTATATCAGCAGATTGATGACATTTGAATGAGAGAAGGAAAAGAATTGGGTGATTATTAGAAAGTGGCATATGATCGAAGTTTTTTTTTCCATTTGTATTGACAAGAATTTGAATATTAGGTTTGGGTTCATGGGAGGATCTACGAGAGGACAGACTAGAACAAAGATGAAAGATAGAACCAGGTTAAATAGGAGGCCTGGATGGAGTTAAGAACAGCTACAGTTGGCTTTCAATGGATTGTGGGATATTACCTTTTCAATAATTATTGAAACTATTGACACATTTCTGTATATTTATGGTATACAATATGATAGTTTAATATTTATTCAATGTAATGATTGAGTCAGGGTAATTAGCATTTCCATCTCAAAACATTTATCATTTACATGTATTGGAAACATTAAGACTCTTAGTTATTTTGAAATACCTCTTACATTGTTTTATATTCTAGTTATCCTACTGTGCTACAGTAACTTTTTTTTTTTTTATTGCGGTACCAGGGATTGAACTCTGGCCCTTGTGCATCCAAAGTTGGCGTGGTTACCACTTGAGCTAAATCCCCAGCTCCTCTACAGTAACACTTTTAAGAACATTAGAGGAGTTTATAAGTGGGAATTAGAAAATGGGGGTAATGTATTGGACATATTAACTCTTTTTTGATTAGAAAGATAGTTGTTCAGTGCAGGTTGGGCTAGGATGAAGTAGAGGTTAAAGAGAGTGATTATGGCCCTGGAATAGGAGTGGACTGGCAAACATAGAAAAATAATTATTAGATTAAGGACTCAGCCAGGGTAGAAGGCTGCAGTTGAAATGGCACTAGCATGACCATTTGTGATTTCTCCAAGAAGTTAACATAGATTGCAGCTATCTTCTGTGCTTTGAGCTTGTTTGGCAAATAAAGGAAAAGGACAGAGATGTGATGGGTCTTAGGGCTTTGCTGCAAGAATACTTCAGTTCTCCTACCCTTTGTATAGGTAAGAAAGGTAAGGGAGTGCTGATAGGGCAAGAGGAAATGGAGGGATTTGAGGGTTGGATGACACAGTTAGATTGAACAATGGGTGGAATGAGAGGATTGGCAGATGAAAGATTGATCATGGAATGAGACATTTGACTTTTATTTCAGTGTTAAAGTAGTTCCAGGTGATGGATCCTAAAGTTTTAGGGTGTGGCCCTTGGAGTTGGTGTATTAAAGTGAGAAAAGCTGTCATTGATTTTAAAGTCAGAGAACTATCTGACTAGGATGTTGGTTGACTATTTTTAGATCGAGAAGAAACAGACTTGTGCCAACATTTTTAATGTGGATGATTTATTAATATTAATTAATGATCTACAGTGGATGCCGCCTTGCCAAGGTAATTTTTCTTAGATAATTAGTTGTTTCCAATGGAGATCAAGCTATGGTCAGTTTATTTGGAAATAAGATATTAAGTTAGGAAAATGAAATCCATGAAGTAAGGACTGCTCATACCATAAATATATTTGGCCTTTATCAAATGTTTTTTTATAGACCTCAAAATTGCTTACAAAATAGGGGAGGAAACCCTATAATAAGTGATACAGTGTGGTTAATGCTGTCATACAGTGATGTCTTTTTTTTTTTTGGTGGTACTGGGGATTGAACTCAGAACCTTGTATTTACCAGGCAGGCTCCGAAACTACTGCGGTAAATCACTGGCCCCCAGTGATAGTCTTATGTAGGATATGTCCTTGAATCCATACGGATGGACATGGCATCATCAGAACTTCTTTTTATGGCTGGGGACATCTTTCCTGCAAGGATCTTTGGGTGGGCCAGCTTACAACATGACAGCTGGGTTCCCTCAGTGAGTAAGCAAGTAATTGAGAGAGGGAACCATAGTGGAAGCCACAGTGTTTTGTAATCTTGAAGTTCTTTTACTTTTGTTATATTCTGTTGGTAGAATTGAGTCATTAAGTCCAGTTCAAGCTCAAGGAGAAGGGATTACATGAAGGTGTGACTAGCAGGAGATGAGATTTTTGGAGGCCTTCTTAGAAGCTGCCTGTCATTCCTAGGTGGCAGGGTACCCATCATCCAGTTACTGAAAGTTAATGAAATCTCTTACGTGGTAGCTATTCTAAAGAATACTTTGCTTCACTATTGTTTAAAATAGGAGTCAACATTGGTGGCCTGTGTGTAAGTCTTGTTTATTATGTAAGAGTGTTGAGAAGAGTACTTGGTGGTGCACTTCTGTAATCTCAGTCTATAGGGAGGAAGAGGCAGAAGGACCACAAGTCCAAGGCTAGCCCACATAACTTGTTCAGATTCTATCTCAAAATAAAAGGGCTAAGAATGAAGCATAGTTCAAAGACCCTGGATATACTGGTGGAAAAAACTGAGAAGAAATAGTAGGAGTTCTAGGTTGATTTCTCATATATCGCCAGCTGTGTGTGGTTGGGGTATTTGAGTATTACTTTATTTCAGTTTAAACTCATACTTCTGAGATTAACAAGTTGTCTTAAGATAACTGCACAGGAAAATATGGTCTTAAAATGGGGGAAAATATGCAAGTGTATGATAAGAAAATGAGAGGCCTGGAGATTTAGCTCAGTGGTTCCAGGGCCTGCCTAGTCAAGTGCAAGGTTCCTGGTTCAGTCCCGGTAACCACATACAACAATACTGGGCGTGGTGACTCACACCCACCAGCAAATCAGTACCACATACTACAGTGACGGGTGTGGTGGCTCACATTTGTAATCCCAGCACTTGGGAGGCAGAGGCAGGAGGATTGCTGAGTTTGAGGCTTGCCTGGGCTACATAGTGAGCTCAGGGTCTGCCTGAACTGCAAAGTGAGACCCTAAAAAAAAAAAAAAAAGAAGGAAAATGGGAGAACTTAGTTGTGTACGATAGAAAATATTATGAGCTCTTAAGCCTGATAAAACATTAAAATCACAGAGATCAGTTTTAATAATTTTTTTTGTAATTATTTTTCACTTTATAATTTACCACCAATGTTAACGGTGAACTTTATCATAATTGTTTTTGTGCCTTAAGATATTAACTAATAATGGTAGAACATGTATTTTGTATGTATGTATGTATGTATGTACATGCAAAAGCTAAAAAATATATGAATACATGATCACATTTATAGATTTTTATACCAGAATACTAGAGGTGTGAAAAGAAATACTGTGGGAATAAAGAGGAGGGAGCAGTTGACAGTTTCTGGAAGTCAGGAATGGCTTCACCAAAGATGCTGGGTCACAGGACAGGTAGGACTCTGAGTGACCAGAGGACATTTTTGACGAGGCCACACTGGGGGTTAGAGTGGAAGTGTGGGGAGCTGAAGGCAGATGTGAATGGGGATGAAGACAGTGACCAGAACATGAGCTCTATATGAGTATGGTGATGCTCAGCTAACTACGAAATTGACAAGATCTCTGAGAACTGAATTCCTTAGCCTGCTGCTTACTATCTGGCTACTGTGGCACCATCCTTTACGCCTGGATCTAATGCCAGCCTCAACTTGCCAGTAGTGGGGAGCAAAGTTTTCCCATTGAGAGTTCAGACCATTGTTTTTATCTTTAACAAACAAAAAATTTACAGTGTATAAATTATTTTTGTTCTTTTTAGGCAGCTTTATTGTGCTATACTTGTCTTGCAATAAACTGCACACACTTATAATTGGTAAGTTTTCACTTATGTATACACCTATTAGGCCATTACTGCAATGAAGGTAATGAATACATCCATCAACACTAAAGTTTCTTTGTGATCTTTGGTGAATTTTTAAAAATAATAACAAATTATATTAAAATAAACATATAGTAAAACACTCTTGTAGGGAGTTCAGTGAGTAATCATATTAAAAAGTTTTCTATTATAAAGATTTTTTAATTTTAAATTTTCTATTATGAAGATTTAAAAATAGAGTAATGAGGTTCTATATACAAAGCACCCGGTGTAAGTGTACAATAGAATTATTAATCATTATCATGCTTATAGTTGTTACTTTTTCTTTTAAGTTTGTTTTTTTTGAGACAGGGTCTTGCTCTGTAGTTCAGGCTGGCCCTGAGCTCTCTATGTAGCTCAGGCAAGCCTCGAACTCAGCAATCCTCCTGCCTCTGCCTCCCGAGTGCTGGGATTACAGGCGTGAGCCACCACGCCCGGCACTGTGGCATGTGGTATTGTTGGCTGGTGGGCATGAGTCACCACACTCAGCATTGTATGTGGTTACCGGGATCGAACTCAGGACCTTGGGCTTGTGAGGCAGGCGCCAGAACCACTGAGCTAAATCTCCAGCCCCTTTTTAAAAAGTTTTTTAAAGACAGAGTCTTGCGTTATAGTTCAGGCTGGCCCTGGACTCAGTATGGACCCCAGGCAAGCCTTGAACTCTCAGCAGTCTTCCTGCCTCTGCCTCTCAAGTACTAGGATTACAGGTGTGAGCCACCACTCCCAGCATTGTGGTGTGTGTTGCCGTTGATCGAGTTTGAGATCTGCTTGCTAGGCAGATGCTGGAACCACTGTGCTAAATCCCCAGCCCCTATTGTTGCTTTCTTACACATACAGTGTTTTTTTTTCTTTGGCAAAAGACTGATTTTATGAATTCTTAATTTCTTTTTTTTTTTTTTTTGAGACAGGGTCTCGCTTTGTAGTTCAGGCTGGTCCTGAGCTCACTATGTAGCCCAGGCAAGCCTTGAACTCAGCAATCCTCCTGTCTCTGCCTCCCGAGTGCTGGGATTACAGGCGTGAGCCATCATGCCTGGCTATGAATTCTTAATTTTACAAATAAGGAAATTAAATGTTGAATTTATGGAATTGTGGGGGTTGGTGGGAGGAAAAGTGGATGTTTTATTCCTATGTTTGCTGCTCAGAACTATGCTCTGTCAACTGACAGCTCAGCTTTCACCAGGGAGATTATTAGAACTGGAGACTCATGTTCCACTCAGACCTTCAGAATCAGGAATTGTATTTTAACAAGATTTCCAGACAATGGTAGGCACATTAAAATTGGAGAAGCACAGTGCTCAGACAATTTGCCTCTTTAGGCAACAATGAAATTTTAGAAATAAGGGTCTTCAAGTGAGGTCAGTGAATGGGAAAAAATTGGAAACCTGACTTTAGTTACTTCTCAGTTTCTGATGCTGAGTGATGCTCAGTACAGTGCTATGAGAAGTTAATCTTTTATCTTTTGCTGTGCCATAATTTTCATTTCATTAAAAAAGATTCTGAGGGTAAAATAACAATTAGGTGCCCTGAATGATTATAATTACCTATTTATCCCTTTTGTGGAGAATATGTTTGGTCTCTGAAGGGGAAGTAAAAGTCTTGTTGCTATTTTTTTAAAAATATAGCTTTAAAAGCAAAACCCAGCCTCTTTTCCTGGCCCCACACTCACCCGTATTCCAAAGATAACAAGGCTGGGCAACCAGAGGCAGAATTAAGCATTGTCCCGTGTGATACCAAGGGAAGAGTTCATGTTGTGTTCAGTCTGTCTGGCTGGGAGACCTTCTGTTGGCTGCTTTCTAATGTTTACACTGAATGAGCCATTACATTTTGAAGGCTACTCTGACTGAATTCAGTATTGATGCATTCACTTTCCAACTTTTCTGCCTCTGGCCGAACAGTTTTTTACTAATGTAGCATACAAAGAGCAGCCTCTGGCTTCATCCTTACTCTCAAGGAATCTTTGTAATGTTGTTTCTGTTGCCCTATCCCTTATATGTGTGGGATCCATTATAATTCCTGATTGTTATTTGTTAATTGAAACCATTTCAGTATAGTCCCAGGTAAAAGTTTGCGCAGGATTGTTCTGAGATGCATTCTATTGTACAGGAATATTGGCATCTTAACAAAGAAGAGGTATCACTGTTATTCCTTTGATTTGATTTGTAATGTTTTCATTCTTAGGTGATATATTTTCCTACTTTCTTGGAAAATGACTTATTGGCTAAGAAAAACACTTAGATTCAGAATTGAGTAAAAGAAAATCTGACCTCTTTTTTTTTTTCCCCAGGACTGGGTAAGGTACAGAGGGTGCTTGGCAAGCATTCCACTGTGGAGCCCCAGTCTCAGCCCTCAACCAATAGTTTTTTTTTTTTTTTCTTTTAACTACTTTTGTGTTATTTCTTTTTTCTTTTTTCTTTTTTTTGCTTTTTGGAGACAGGGTCTTGCTTTGTAGTTCAGGCTGGCCCTGAGCTCACTATGGTGCCCAGGCAAGCCGCCGCGAACTCAGCAATCCTCCCGTCTCTGCCTCCCGAGTGCTGGGATTACAGGCGTGAGCCACCACGCCCAGCATTATATGTGGTAACCGGGGATCGAACTCAGGTCCTTACGCTTG
>PVIC010032392.1:0-20733 GCA_004025085.1 Thryonomys swinderianus
TTGTTTTGATTCTTCAGGTTGATAGTTTCATTTTAAATATTAAAAAGTGATCAGTGCCATTGAAGAATTCTTTCTTGTCACAGTCATATCCCTTTTGTTAAGCCAAGAAACTGCTCTTCCAGTCATAGTAGGAGCCCGTTACAGTAAAGATTCTACTCTGTGTCCTGGTGTTTCTGTCGTCCCTCTTCTGCGTGAGATTTCTTCTACCCACCACTTAAGGTGTCTCCTCATAATTCATTTTCCTTTCTTTTTCTCTATGTGCTTTTCTTGGCCGAGTCCATCCTCTTTGTGGGCTTCAACCATCTATGTTTTATTAATACTGGATTGTGTATCTCTGTCCTGGAACTCTTGAGTTGGCTTCAGCTACAGGCTAATTTTTGGCATTTCCACATAGACTTCCCAGAGGCAAACTTAGTATATCTGAATGGATACCCATTTTCGGCCAAACCGACTTGAGTGTACCATATTCTTCTGATTTTGCAAGTACATATCTTTGCAATGGACTCTGGCTTTTCTTTCTTGCCATGCTCTGCATTTAAAGTTTCCAGGTCTGTTTTAGTTTATTTGATAAAACATTTCTAGAATCAGTTTTGTGCTCTGTATTTCTAGTTGCGTTGTCTCCAACCTTGATGACACTACATTGTCTTCATTTCTTGGGTTGGAGATGGATCTTTGGAATCAGATCTATTAATTCTAACCTTCTTGAAGAGATTTTTTTCCAACCAACTTGTTAGCATGACACAGGATTCTTCATGAGATTGTCTCTTCCACCTGACCCAGCCTTCCTTACTACCTTATCATTCCCCAACCCTAGCAATTGTACTCATTCCAAACCAGCACTGTCTAATGAAATACAGTGTGAATCATATACATATCCTTTTAGTGGCCACAAAACATATGGGTTTAATTAATTTTTAAAAAATTATTTAATCTATTATATCCAAAAATACTGTTTCAACATATCAATGTAGAAGAGCTTATTAAAGATATGTTTTCTTTACCTTTATGTACTAAGATTTCAAATCCCACATATACTTTACACTTGCAGAGTATGTCAGTTCTGACACATGTCAAGTGCTCAGCCCCTCCTGTGTTGGAGAGCACAATGTTAAGCTTCTTGGTGGGTGCAGGGATGCCATGCCTTGCTTCCATCTTTACTTTGGCGTATGCTGTTCTTCCTTATTGAAACAAAGACCTCTCTTCACTATCTGCTTTCTTTTGTTAACCTCATTCACCACTTTTCCCCCCAAACATGCCCTCCTTGTCCCTCAAATTGTGTCTAAAATTATGCTTGTGCTTAATATTTGAAGACTTAATTTAGGCATTATCCCCCTTGGAAACCTCTCTGAACTCCTTTCCGTCCTCTAAGAATATTAGAAGTTAAAGAAAAACTCTCCTTTTATCATTGTGCTTATACACTGCTGTTTTATTTTTCTTGAGAGTTTCTTAACAGAGGAGTAGTGGTATTCCCCTCTTTTTTGTTATTCCATCTGTATTTCAGATCATGGATATGGGTGTTCAGCAAATGTCTGAGGAATGGATGAAGGTTCTGTGCTATTTTCATTTGAGTCACTAAACTTGAGGAATATCATACTGTGGTTCAGATGCTTTCATTTGACACCTGATTTTGAATTGTTGTTTAAAAGAAACTGATATGCCTTAAATTTTTAGGCTAGCATTTCCTGTGATCCAACCAATCATATCTAAACTTACACTTAAAATCCAAATGTTTTTAAAATAAAATTTAACATAGTTTAAGTATGAGTAGGTGATATGCAAGTACATATAGTATGCTGAAAATTGTTTAGAGATATTTAGGGACATGTAAGTAGAGGAGTGAGAAAATTTTATTTGATTTTTTTTTTCTTTCTTGAGACAGGGTCTCGCTTTGTAGTTGAGGCTGGCTCTGAGCTCACTATGTAGTCTAGGCAAGCCTCAAACTCAGCAATACTCCTGTCTCTGCCTCCTGAGTGCTGGGATTACAGGAGTGAGCCACCACGCCCGGCACTGTGGTATGTGGTATTAATTGCTGGTGGGCGTGAGTCTCCACACCCAGCTTTGTATGAGGTTACCAGGGATCAAACTCAGGACCTTGTGCTTGTGAGGCAGGCGCCGGAACCACTGAGCTAATCCTCCGGCCCCTGATTTTTTTTCTTAATCACTTTTCCTTTGTGGAAGAAACAATTATTGTTTAATATAGCAATATAGTTTTTGCCTTATTTCATCTTTAGATACTTACTTTTCTTTAAAGAGGCCTTATTTGTATCTCCTCAGTATTTAGCCTAGTTCCTTACCCACAGTGTGAGTGCTTCCGCCAGCAGCACAGGTGGCCAGGTAGCAGTTTTTTATACAAGAAAGCCCTGAGCACTGGGCTACATAAGCAGGTGGACACTTCTTTGATTGGGTTTTGTTGTGTTTTTTAGTTCTTTAAAACTAAACCTTTTTTCAAGTCGGTGAACTAGATGATCATTGTGTGTCATGGTCTTTATCAGTTAAGGTATACTTTATGATTCATTGGAAATACGATAAAGGAGATGAGGCACTGAGGGAATTTTTGGGACTTATAATAATTTTTTTCTAACCACTTAGCTTTAACCTATACTGTTTTGCTTTGTTTGTGTGTTTTGCTTTTGTCTGTTTTAAGGAGTTTATTTTGGGTTGAAAATGACAAGTATTAGAGTCAATCATTTTTCAACAGCTGTACTAGCACTCTTGGCCATCTTGGAAAGGAAAGTTCCAGGAGTTAAAATTGGGCAAGTTTTATGATTTTTCTTTTTTTCTCTTAGCTAATTTTTTGATTATCATTGAGAGCCAATGAAATATATCATATACCCCCCACCACGAGAGAATGTAGATGAATACATAATAACTGCTTCATTCTTGGTCACAATGAATTGAATGAGCTGAAGAACCACATATAGGGTGAAAATCTTCAGTACTCTGTTATCTAGATAACTTTTTCCTCTTAGAATAATATTTAACAGTAGCATTCAGTACGATGGCTAGGTTATATTCAAATAAAATTTTTCTTTTTTTTTTTTGAGACAGGGTGTTGTTTTGTAGTTGCCCTGAGCTCACTATATAGTCCAGGCAAGCCTCAAATTCAGCAATCCTCCTGTTTCTGTGTTTCTGCCTCCCCAGTGCTGGGATTCTGCTGTGAGTCACCACGCCCGGCACTGTGGTATGTGGTATTGATTGCTGGTAGGTGTAAGTCACCACGCCCAGCATCGTATGTGGTTACCGGGATCAAACTCAGGACCTTGCACTTGTGAGGCAGGCGCCAGAACCACTGAGCTAAATCTCCGGCCCCAAATAGAAATTCTTGATATGATTGCAGGTGAAATATATTTTGTCTGAAGCTCTATTAGGCCTGTAGTTATTTGAAACAACTGCAGAAATGACTTTATGATGACATTTGTTCTGAGCAAAAGTTTGATTTGCTAACTTTTTCCTCTTAGATATTTTAGAGATTGAAATATCTTTTGTTATATTTATTTATTTATTTATTTTTGAGACAGGGTCTCGCTTTGTAGTTCAGGCTAGCTCTGAGCTCACTCTGTAGCCCAGGCAAGCCTCTAACTCAGCAATCCTCCTGTCTCTGCCTCCCGAGTGCTGGGATTATAGGCATGAGCCACCACGCCCGGCACTCTTGTTATTATTTTGAGAGAGGAAGATTTAACATTTCCTTCAAAGCAAAAAGATATTTTGTGAATTTAAACTTACTGTTTTGTTTCGGAAAGCACTACAGAATAATCATTCATTGCACTAATAATGAATAAACAGTGCTGTCATTTACCAAATAAACTGGACAAATAATACTTCTGTTCTCATGGGTCTTAGGTCAAATAAAAGGGGTAAAGCATAAATGTAAGATTTTTTTCAAATGATAAGGTCTATTAAGACCATAAAAGAGACGAAAAAGACAGCCTGCCTGGCCTCACTTTAACAGAATTATAAGGGGAACGATTTGAAGAGGTGTGATTTGTGCCCACTGAGAACAGGAAGAACAAATGTGGCCACCTCTGTGAAACTCTAGGTAGAGAGTGCAGCAAGTAGAAGATTTGGCATCTGGGAAGCATGAAAGAAGGCAGATTCACCTGAGGAGAAAGCCAAAAGCAGATGATAAGCATGGTGCGAGTTAGGGCTGTGGAAGGGAACAGAAAGGCTAGATCTTATGCACGTTTGCTAACTTAGGGAACTACATGATCTTAGGGGATTTTGAAATATGTTAAACAGGAAACAGCACTCTCTGATCTGTTTCACATTGCTTTTTTGGTGAGAGAAGAACTGGCAGTGGGAAACCAAATGTGAAAGCAGGATACCAGGAGGTTACTGCAGAAGTCCAGGGAAGAGCAGGGCACAGATGGTAAAAACAGTTGGATCTGAAATAGAATTTGGAGATTAAATTGTGGAGTTCTGTAGATGAGTTGGATGTGGTATATGAGGGAGAATGAATTCAAGATGATCCTAGATTTGTGACATAGCTAACTTAGGAAAAGAAGGTGCCAATTAAGAACAGAAAGATATGTTTTTTCCATAAAGTGGAGTATTACTCTGCCTTAAAGAATGATAAGTTTGAGTCATTTATACTCAAATGGACATATCTTCAGGACATACTCATAAGTGAAATATATAGGCCACAGGTGTGTAAATATTGTATCTTTTCTGGTATAAGAAACTGAAGATGTTAATGAGTTCTAGAATGTATGATGGATACTGTGAAATAGAAAATATTCAGAGGGAAATGTGGAGAGGTAAGTAATGGGGGGGGGTAAAGAAAAAGGTGAAAGTAATAAAGGGAAACAAAGCTTATGTATTTAGGGGGTGGGGGATTGGGTGAGTAGGGGAATGGGAAAAAATGAGAATTAAATTGTGTTATATACTGGTACAAATTCTCAATATTGAGTTTGATCATGATGTATATATACAATGTATCAATAATGATAAAAATAAACTAAAAAAACAGAAAGGTTGAAAAGAGATAAGCAGATTATGATTTCAGTTTGAATATGTAAACTTGAAATTATTTTTCAAGTGGAAAGGTAGCTATTTGAGTCAGATGAGATCACTTATGGAAAGAGCATAAATAAAGGAAGGAGAGCCAATGTATGGTACCTTGATGTTCTGAAACTTGGAGGTCAGGGAGAGGAGGCAGATTTATCAAAGGACAACCAATAAGGGAGGAAGAAAACAGAAAAGCCTATGGCTATGAAAGCTGAGAGAGAAAAGAGAACGTTTTAGAATCAAGGGACCAGTTGGTTGTGTGAAACACTGCTGTGAGATCTAGTTGAGCTCCAAAGAAAATGGTTGGAAAAGATGTGGAGGTAGCATTCTACAGTACAGATTACACTTTGAAACAAAAAAAAAAAATTGTAAAATCAAAGTTAGGTGTGTTGTAGATGCAACAAGACATAGAGAGTGTTGGCTTTATTGAAGCCTCCGTGGATAGGAATGGTCCTGTAGAGAGGGCTCAATTGCAGGGGCACTATCTTTGATAGGGAAGACAGTGTGAGAAAGAAGACATGTAAAGATTGAGGTATCAAAAGGAGCAAAACTCCTTCGGTTTTGGGAGGACAGAGGGTATGGGATGGATACAGGTGAAGGAGGACTTCAAAGATGAGTGTAGGTCTTGTCATGTTGTGTACATACTGAATAACTTAGTCTATTGCAAGTTTTATTCAAAGAGCTTTATGACCCTAGATAACCTTTGCGACCTTGGATAAGTCATTTTTTCTAAGTCTCAGTGTCCTTAATCTTTGCTAAAGAAGATTCTTAACATCTCTTCCAGTGCTAAATTGTTATGTAATCTGATTAAACTATTACCTATTCCTTAGTACTCTAAGAAAAATTAATATTTCTCAATAGTTGATTAATCCTTAATCTATTTCTGCCTCCTTTTTGTGCTACAGTTTTCCAAGTCTCTTTAACTTTTTTGTTTGGCTTGTTTGCTTGTCTGCTTGTCTGAGCTGTTTTCCTGACAGCACTGAAAGCCAGGCAGCAGTTTGTATAAGGACTAAGGTGGTGATGGCAAACCTTGCACAGCGTTCAGTGATACAAACCTCCTGGTGTGGCACATGTGCCATAGGTTTGCCACCACTGGGCTAACTTGATTTCTTAAATTAATTTTCACAAGCATGTAAATTTCCGTTCTCAGGGAAAAGTTAGCTATTTTTTTTTCTCATTTATCCTAAGGAATATTTGTTCATTAAGTTCTCTGATGGATTGTAACAAAAATATGAGACAAGTGTATGTGGGTTAGAATTACTTCTAACTAGACCTGAAATCAGAATTTTGGAAAGACAGGAAACGTTTTCTTGTTTATTGAGTTGTTATTTTATTGAGTTATCACTAAGAACGTATTTTCACATAACTAGTGTGCACTCTTTTAGGAAAGGAAATGAATATGTAGTAGTTTCAAAGACTCTAGAAAATTGATTACTTATATGAAGTTGTCCAAAATGGTGAGAATTGTTAGAAATAATTTGCTCAATGTGACTTATATTTGTTGATAAGACGTAGATCTGACTGTATGTGTCTGCCTCCTTCCTCTTTGGAGACGAGAATAATAATATATGAAGAAAAAATAATAAAGAAAAAATAACTGTAACACTGGAACATTAATACAGTTTTCTCGGAACACAGGAGATCACAACATAAAACAGACAAGAACTAAGAAACTATATATGCTAAGTACTCGAGAGTGCTGCCACAAAGGCAGCTTCTCAACGATTCAATTCAGTCTCAGAATTTGGAACTTAAAAAATCAGGAGTGAAAAAGACAGCTGCAAGTTGGGAAGGAGGTATAATTAAAAAGCTATACAGTGAAATACCTGTGCACCATCCTGCTCCTGCTGCCTCTTTCCTTTCTTCCCCAGAAAATAAACAATATTTCTTATAGAAATTACAAAGACAATGTAAAGGAAAATTAGTATTCCACCATGGACATTTATGTATAGAGATAAGTCCTGCTTGTTCAAGCTTTTAGGCAGTTCCCTATGTAATGACAAATTTCTTGTTTAATCCTAAAGCAGAAGGTGCCAGACAGCAAGCCCAGACAGCATGGGGCGTCAGTCCACCTTCCTTTGGATTTCTCAAGATCAATACTCAACCAAACATTATTTTCAAAGAAAATTAGCATATGAATAAAAGCCTAAGATACACAGAAAAAATTGACAACATGTGAAACATAGATAATTCTTGGGTCAGAAAGCCTTAAACAGAAAATGTGCATTTAATATTCTCAGAGAAGTGAAAATATATCGCCCTAATAAAGTAAGAATGGAATAATCATTTTAAAAAGCAAAAAAGAAAGTTCTTGGAAATTAAGATGTCACAACTTTAAAAAGTTGATTGTTTAGATTCTAAAAGTAGAACAAAAAGGCAGTGAATCTGTTATTTAACTAGCACAATTTCAAAAGGAGAAAATGGAGGTCAATTATCAGGAAAGTAATAGAAAAGAAGTTCTAGTGCTTAACCATATGTTTCCAGTTTAAAATGAAAGAAAAAATCCAAGAAAATGAAAAAAAAACCCATGTATTCATGTATTGTGAAATTTCAGTATAGAAAGTCCTCATGACTCCTAGAGAGGAAAAAAGAAAAACCTGTAAAGGAATGAGTATCAGATGTGCATAATTAGTGAAGACACTACGAAGGCAGGAACTTTTGTTGTTCTTACATAAGGAGAACTCATTTTTTTTTAATAAAAACTACAACAAATGTCTCACAAGCAACATGGAGGGTTTAAAAGATAAAGGGGCAATGTACTCAAAATTCTGAGAGAAGAGGACTTAGGGTAGCACTCAACCCATGAAAATAAAAGTTTATGTATATATGATATCAAACATCTTATAGATCTTAGCATACAGATTTTCTTTTTTTCTTAATGGAGAATGACTTCTTGTTGACAAGTTCAAATTTCTGCTTCCTTATTCTTATGGAGCCATCATTACTGGTTATCTGACCTTCAGCGCTAGGTACTATGACAGTTAATCTGGTAACTAGTGGGCTGTTAAGTGACCAGTAGGTGAGCAGTGTACAGTGTGAATTGCTGGAGAAAGGGATGAGTCTCCTTCCTGGGGGAACACAGTGTGGTGGGGCTGTGAGGTGCATCACATTACTCACAGTGCTGTATGATTAGAATTTACAAATCGTTTATTGCTGGAATCTTTTGGTTCATGTCCCCAGACCTACTTAACCATGGGTAACTGAACCATGCAAAGAAAAATCATGGACAAAGGGAATTACTGTGAATGTAAGAGTATATGCCCCTAAAGTGCTTGTCCTACAGAGCAGAACTTATTGGTAAGTGGCACAATAGGTATTTTTGATTTGTTTCACTGTAGACATATTTGGGAAGAGTGCGGCAGTGCTGTTTTGTGGCTTCTCCTTTGCCATCATAAGTAGATTGATGTCTGATTTAGAAGCCATAGAGCATGTGGAGCTATTTCTGTTATGCAAATGTAAACAGAATGAATCTTCATCTTTATCATATCATCCTATTTTAACTATATTATTGGTATTCAAACAAAGTCTTTGACAAGGAGCATGGCAAAATTTCCTGAACATGTCTTTAAATTATTGTTGTTAATATTTACCAAGTACTTAATTGTATTATAGTTATTCATTTAACCCGTTTAGTTCTCACAATAATACCCTAAAGTAATTGATAGTTCCTTAGGGTGTTGATAGTCCCATTTACAGATGAAAAAATGGAGAGTGAGGTTGAGATTTGAAAGTAGGTAAACTTCAGGTTGACACAGTAATGTGTGTTGGAGCCACTGACTTGCCCTCAGCCATTATCTGTTAGTTTCTACTCATTTTTTTTTCATTTGCCAGTATTTTCTTTCATAGTGATAATGGAAGATTCATGCTGATTCATATTTATTTTTAAAATATTAGTACAGTATTTAAAAATATTCCACTTGCCATTAGAATTGCTGATTTCAGAGCAAATTTGAACAGATAGATAGATATTAATATACCAGAAGTTAAGATCAGAATTCTAAGTTTGGGTTGCGGTTGTAGCTCAGTGGTAGAAATGTGCAGCATGTGAAAAGCTCTGTGGTGGACTCCACTGCCCCTCAAAGAAAGTTCAAGGTTTTTCTTTTGTTTGTTTTTTGTTTTTTGAGGTACTGGAGATAAAACCCAGTGCCTTCATACTGAGTTACATCCCCAGCCATGTACACATACATGTATGTGTGTATATCTATTTTAATTTATATATTTAATATATTTTCATTTTATATATTATATATATATTTTAAAAATTTTTTGAGAGTCTCATTAACACATTAAGTTGCCAGGCTGGCCTTGAATTTATGAGATTCCTGCCTCAGCCTCCCTGAGTGCTGGGATTATACATGTGTGCCATCATGCACAGCCAAAAAATGTCTTTTTTCCTGAGCAAAATATCTAACCATTATTAGATGTATCAGAATAATAAGTGTTAAGTCATTATTCAATTTATACAGTTATTGAGTTGTGACCTATCTTATTCATCTTTGTCTTTAGTTCCACCTGAGTTATATTGGGTTACATTGAAAAAAAGAAAAAAAAAACTCAGACATTATTTAATTTTATCTGTATTGGAGCAAATACCCCTAAAAAATAAACATTCATAACAGAAAAACCACAAAATCATCTTTCATAAATCAGTGGTAGTTCCTTGATGTAAAATATCATCATTGCTTAAACTTTCTTGATTATTTTCTTTTGTTTGTGAAGTTTGTTTGAATCAGAATGAAAATAAGGTCCACAGGCTGCGATTTGTTGTTGTGTGTTTTTTTTTTTTTTGTTTTGTTTTGTTTTTGTTTTTTGAGACAGGGTCTCGCTTTGTAGTTCAGGCTGGCTCTGAGCTCACTATGTAGCCCAGGCAAGCCTCGAACTCAGCAATCCTCCTGTCTCTGCCTCCCGAGTGCTGGGATTACAGGTGTGAGCCACCACGCCCGGCGTGTGTTTTTTTTTTTAAGACAGGGTCTTGCTTTGTAGTTTGGGCTGGCTCTGAGCTCACTATGTAGCCTAGGCAAGCCTTGAACTCAGCAATCCCCTGTCTCTGCCTCCCGAGTGCTGGGATTACAGGCGTGAGCCACCATGCCCGGCTGCAATTTGTTGTTTGCTAAGACATTTTTTGATGTTATAGACAGACACCCTTTTTCTCTCTCTTTTGTTCTATTACCATTTATCTGTTGAAGCAGTGTTTTTTCTTGCAGAGTTTGCCACAGCCTGCATTTTGCTCAAAACTTCCTTACATTGTATTTCTATCTTTTACATATTTACTAAATTGTCATTTATGTTTAGAGGCTTAAGCAGATTTAGATTTGTTTTGGGGAGAGGAGTTTGTTACTTCAGAGATACTGTGTCCTATCAGGAGGTAGCATAGTTTCTGGTTCTTTGCTTTTTGTGATATAGCCATTAGTGATCATTATGCAGCTTCATTATTTCATTAGTGCTTTCAAGCCAGTATTCTAATTCTTTCATTTTAATTTTTCCTTTTTCATTTACTAGCTAAAGTAATTATATAAAGAAATACATTACCGGGCCGGAGATTTAGCTCAGTGGTTCCGGCGCCTGCCTCCCAAGCGCAAGGCCCTGAGTTCGATCCCAGTAACCACATACAGTGCTGGGCGTGGTGACTCAGCCCACCAGCCATCAATACCACATACCACAGTGCCGGATGTGGTGGCTCACGCCTGTAATCCCAGCACTCGGGAGGCAGATACAGGAGGATTGCTGAGTTTGAGGCTTGCCTGGGCTACATAGTGAGCTCAGGGCCAGCCTGAATTACAAAGCGAGACCCTGTCTCAAAAAAAAAAAAAAATACATTACCTCATCTCTATTTTGTGGATAGAGCTTGTAGCAGTATGGTTAAGATATAGACCTGATTTTTCCCCCCTTTATATTCAATTTCCAAATTAATGAGTTGGTTCCTTAGCATATACAAAGAAGACAGTTTTTCTTTTAAGTAACTTATGCATTTGTAGATTTAAATATGCTTGGCATGTTTTATCTTTTGCTGATGTGGTGCTTCCATTGATGATGAGATTCTCTGTCCTTGGCTACCCAGAGCTCCCTCAGTTGGCCCCTGAGCTGCTCCGCCAGTATCTGATAGGCTTCTTGCTAATAGTATGAGAGCGTTTGAAGTGCTACCTGAGGTTGAATATTGTGTGTCTGGCATTTATATTGCCTTTTTCAGATTTTAGCAGGTATTTAAGCTTTCAGTTATATTTTTTTTATCCGGTGGTGTGAGGTATTTGTAAAGGATGATAGTCATTTTTCTGTCATGTTGGTTAGTGTCTTTTATCAAATGATTTTTTTCTGTAATTAGTTTTAAAAATATTTTAGTTTTAAGTTTGTGTAGTTAATTGTATGTGTTTTTCCTTGTTCTTCCTAGCAAGTTATTCTTTCCATCATCACCACCGCTTCTCCCTTCTCCTACCAAAAAAAGAAAAAACCCTGCAATTTGACTGTTACCATCTTATTAGATTTAGCATATGTGTATGATTCTTAAGACTCATGGGAATCAAAGTGAACATTCAGAAGGAGTTATAACTCAGGTACTTCATATATTATTTTTTTAAAGGTTATGACAGAAGCTGTCTTTTCTCCAGTACTGTAAATAACTTGTGTGAAATATAGATCAGGGCTGGAGATTTAGCTCAGTGGTTCTGGTGCCTGCCTAGCAAGCACAAAGTCCCTGGTTCCATCCCAGTAACCACATACAACAATGCCGGCCGTAGTGACTCACACCTACCAGCAATCAGTACCACATACCACAGTGCTGGCTGTGGTGGCTCACACCTGTAATCCAAGCATTTGGAAGGCACAGGCAGAAGGATTGCTGAGTTCAAGGTTTGCCTGGGCTACATAGTGAGCTCAGGGCCAGTCTGAACTGCAAGACCCTGTCTCAAAAAAAAAAAAAAAAATCAATTATGCCCTCTTAAAATTGTAAGCGCTATAATATTTTGTTGTGAATATTTTTAACTGTATCATTGTACTATTTTTTTTTTTTTGAGACAGGGTCTCGCTTTGTAGTTCAGGCTAGCCCTGAGCTCCCTGTATAGCCCAGGCAAGCCTGGAACTCAGCAATCCTCCTGCCTCTGCCTCCCGAGTGCTGGGATTATAGGCATGAGCCACCACGTCTGGCACTGTGGTATGTGCTATTGATTGCTGGTAGGCGTGAGTCACCACGCTCAGCATTGTATGTGGTTACTGGGGATCGAACTCAGAACCTTGTGCTTGGGAGGCAGGTGCCAGAACCACTGAGCTAAATCTCCAGCCCTTCATTGTGGTATTTTATTTCACGTTTATAAGTCTCTTCCCTTCCTTAATTATAGGACATAAAGTGGATCTTTCAGTTGTTGATATGAATTGTGGACTACAGATCCTTTGTGAAGAAATCAATTGTGCAGAAATAAATATCACCAACATATGAAGACTGCAAAAATGCTCTTCAGTATTGTCATGAATCTGTGAAATTATGTGAATAGAGACTATTTCTCAGAATAATGGGGGAAAGAGCAAGAAGTGCAGACAGTGATCAAGAGAGTAAGATAGGCAAACACCACTCCTGTTACTATTCATCCGATTTTGGAACAACACCGCAGTCTTCTGGCCAGTCCTCGCCAGTCCAGCGGTCACCTGTAAGTGTTAGGGAGAAAACCCCACAGATACGAGTATCAGATAACCAAGTGCATCCCCAAGGTAAGTATTTTTTTGAAAGAGGCCAGTGGAGCTGACCTACATTTTGAGTAAACTGTAGTTTCATAAATTTATATAAATATTGTTGATAGGTCTATTATTGCCCTTTTTATATTCAAAGTCATGCAATACACAGAAAACGTAAGTGTGCTCATTTTATTTTATCTTCTTCCCAAATACATGCCTTGGCATTTCTGAGGTACTTACTGTAAAGGTGGAGCCAAAACAAAACCTACAAACACAAAACAATTCTTGTATTTTAAAAGCATTAAAAGGCATTGCTAAAAAGTGGTTAACGTCATTTTTATAGAGATAGTTGAATCCTAGCCAAACACAATGCTTACTATAAAAGTTAAACCTGGGGATGAAATTTGGAACTTGGAACAACCAGTCTAATTTGTTTTCTGTTAAACTGTGTTATGATGCAGACTTTGTCATTAAAAGGTTACTATTCTGGAATATATTTGACAATATAATGTTCTGTAAAGTCTCTTGCTCATTTTAATAAATCTCCAATCTGGGAAACCCTATTGTACTGAGTAACAAAACATGGGAGGTCTATGAACACAGCATAGGAAGAGAAACTCCCGGCTGATAACAGCATGCACTCATAAATGCAGACAGCTGGAAGGGCAGTAGCCATGATGGGAACCAACAAGCTGCAAAGCTGGGAGTGGTAAAGTTGGGGTGAAAGGAAAATGGGCCACACCAGGAGCACATCTCACCCTGTGCTAGTACAGTTCACGACCCTCTGTGTCTCTGAGGAACAGCTTGTGGAAAGATTTAAGCAGAGATAAAGTAGAATTAAATTGACCTCTACAGATACTTTGAAAAGTAATATTTGTACATTAAAAATTGCAAAGAATATTTGTGTAATAAGTGTTCAGATGTTACTTTTTAAAGTAAAAAGTTATAAAGGCAAATTTATGTACACACACATATATATTTAATTCCTTTTTTAATACTACTAATCCATCTCCTCAGGGGATGCTCATATTTCCAACAACTGAGTGCCTTTCTTTCCTTTCTTCCCCCCTCCATTTTTGGGTTGCTTCCTCCAGATCTCTGTCAATGAAAGTTTCTCATTTCAGTTTTTTAGTTGACAGCATGATTTTAAACCTATATAATTAAAGACAAATATATCTTTAAGATTGAACCTTAGAGCATATCTATTGTTCCTAAGAAATAATTTGTCTACCTGGGATATTACTGGTGAGAAATACTTTAATTTTCTATTTTCCCCAAAAGTGGTAACTGGCCACCCAATTAAAGAATCAGAACTATGTAGGCCTTACCTTATTAGGAAATGTAATTGAGGCATGGTTGTAGAAAAAAAAAGTTTCAGCATCAACTAGAAAATTTAAATTACTGTCTTCCCTCTGATTTGTACTATTTTCTGCTGTGCACTGTCTTTTGAAAAAATCAAAATCTGTGATAATTTGCCTGCTTTGGCCAAGCAACGGGACTGAACTGATACCTTCCTTTGAACACTAATTTCTCTTGGGTAAAATACCACCTTGAGTGTAAACTGTGAAAAAAACAACTGTAATTAAAGTAGCTTCTTAGACACTTGAATTTGTGGATTTGCATTTTTTATTAGCAA
Source organism: Thryonomys swinderianus (assembly GCA_004025085.1). Lineage (NCBI taxonomy): Eukaryota > Metazoa > Chordata > Mammalia > Rodentia > Thryonomyidae > Thryonomys > Thryonomys swinderianus. The sequence continues at coordinate 14,300 of PVIC010032392.1, forward strand.
ATCTGCCATTTCCTTATATTTTTTTCAAATAAAATTGATGCTATAACAGAATTTCTGTATATAGTAAAACATAATGACGGATTTTGATTATATATTTTGCATGTTACATATTTAGCCATTCCTTTTAAAATTTGTAATATGAGCATATCTTCATTTTTGGGTTAGATGCATAGTTTATTTTTACTACATTGCAAAATGAATCATACTTTTTAACACCTGAAGTGAAAAATCAATCTTCCCACACATTTTTCTTTGAGGGGGTTATCAAGGGGGAGATGAAGAATGAGACCCATAGTTGTCACTTATCTTTCCTCTCTTAACACTATGTTTCCTCTTGATAGTTTCAAAAATAATGAAAAAGGTAGGTATGAAATATTTTTTGATTTCAGGTTAATGATCAGTTTGTGGCCATACTAATAAAATGTGCTACAAATAAATGTTCAGACTTTGAGGATGTTAAAAAATTGGTTGTGGGTGCTGGAGATTTAGCTCAGTGGTTCTGGCACCTGCCTTGCAAGCACAAGGTCCTGAGTTGGATCCCCAGTAACCACATACAATGCTCGGTGTAGAGACTCACACCCACCAGCAATCAATACCACATACCACAGTGCTGGGCGTGGTGGCTCACGCCTGTCGTCCCAGCACTCGGGAGGCAGAGGCAGGAGGATTGCTGAGTTTGAGGCTTGCCTGGGCTACATAGTGAGCTCAGAGCCAGTCTGAACTACAAAGCGAGACCCTGTCTCAAAAAAAAAAAAAGTTGTGGAAACCCTTGGTATTTGATAAGTCTTTGAATTAGAAAATATTACTGAAGAACTTTTACCCTGATTCTTATGGGTTTTAATTAAGTTGTAGTTTTTCAAATGAAATAAATTGTTACTTCTGTGCAATCTTATTTTCTGAGCACTGTAATTTTATATATAAAAATCAGAGATTTATTAGCAATGCATGAGATGCTAGTTCAACCCCCAGTATAAAAAAATAGAGATTTCGAACAATTGTCACTCATTTTCATACACCATACTTTTTATGTATAACGTTACTGATATTCTAAGAATATCTGTTGTGTAACCCAAAACCCTACTAATAACTTAGTTATTGGTAAGGAAAGGAAATATGGCACACTACAAGTTCAAAGTTGCATTCTAAAGCACTGTTGTCCAGTGGAAATATAATTCTGTCAAAAATATAATTCTGTGTAATTTTATATTTTCTAATAACTATACTTAGAGAAAAAACAGGTGAAATTAGTTTTAAAATTATTTTTAGCCCAGTGTATCTTTTTTATACATTTTATTGGTACATTTTATATACATATTATCCTAAATCTTATCATTTCTGCATTTTGACAAACATTGTGAACTACTTTGCATTTTTGAAATCAACTGTTGCAGTCCAGTATGTGTTTCATGTTACAGCACTATCTCAGTTTGGACTACCACATTTCAAGTTTCTCAGCCATACGTGGCTAAGGGATGGCATATTTTGTAGTTTCAATTAGGCATTCCGGCATTTCTTTTTATTGCCACTTCATTTCAAGTATTCAAGAATGTATGGAGCTAGAAATCTAAATCAACGCATGTTCAAAACAGCATCTATAAAATCTTTAATCTTTTAATGAAACTTTATAATGTCACTGTAGATCTTGTTTTGCTTATTCTTACATCGACTAGGTATTGATGGCTGTCAAAATAGGGACAGTTGGGCTTTCTTTTTTTAATCTCCTCAATTCTGGAATGTGTCTCCTCAATAAAATGCAGTGACCTTGGAGATTCTGTTCATTATACTTAACTGGCAGAATTTCAGGGGTCTCTTTTAAAAGGCAGGTGCTCTACATATTGAGAGTTCAATGAACTTTTAGTAAAAGTAAAAAGATTGCAATATTTTTAGCACTTTTGTGATTTGAATATGCACTCTTTAAAGAGTTCATGTATTTAAAATTTTAGGATGTGGTTTTTTTCTAGCTCTCAAATTATGCCAGATTTTGATTTGAACAACACACAAAAGAAACTCCCTGCTAAAGCATTCAGAAACACACCTGTACTGCCATTTTCCATTTTCAGTTAACTGTCACAGAAACCTATGTATGTTTGTGCTGTTATCCTCGGTCTGAGGATCAGGAAAATACAATTGGAAAGGGTTAACTGAACTGTCAACGGAGTTGCTAAGTGGTAAATCTGAGTCCCAGATCTTCTTACCATACAATATTCTGTCATCCTGTTTCCACAAATAAAGAAAAAGAACTCCAATTAATTTAGAAGAAACATATTTTTACATTTCAAATAATGAACCCAACTATCTAGACACAAATGACTTGGCTACTACAATGTCTTATCCAGTGTTTTATTTCGTACCATGCTGATGTTCCCTGTTTTTGAATTCTTATTTGTCATTTTATTGATACAGTTAAAAGTGGCTAAAACCTGAGATTGGCATATTTTAAAGCACTGTAGAGTAATTTCATATAAACTATTGAATATTGCTTCTGGTGGATCATAATATTCTAAACTTTTGTTGGAAGGTCCCCAAACCTCAGTAGAAACAAATTAATAGCTTTAATAAAACTATGGTTAATGAAATATGAAATCCTTTTTTAAAAGCAAAATTAAACCTATTTGTGTTTGAACAAATAAAGCACCACTTTACAGCTTTCACTTTATTATTGTTTCTTTTTAGTCCCTAGGAAACCAAGCCCTAAGGGTACACCCAACAAAAAGGGAGCCCGAGTGGGGTTTCGTTCCCAAAGCCTCAACAGAGAGCCACTTTGGAAAGATCCTGATCTTGTGACAAAACGGGTTCTTTCTGCAAGATTGCTGAAAATCAATGCATTACAAAATGAAGTGTCTGAACTTCAGATCAAGCTAGCTGATCTGCTGAAAGAAAATAAGGCTTTGAAAAGGGTTCAGTACAGGCAGGAGAAAGTCCTGAATAAGTTTGGAGATGCAGAAAACGAAATCTCACAACTTATAGCTCGTCATAACAATGAGATCACAGCCCTCAAAGAACGCTTAAGAAAATCGCAAGAAAAAGAACGAGCCACTGAGAAAAGAGTGAAAGACACAGAAAGTGAACTATTTAGGACAAAATTTTCCTTACAGAAACTGAAAATGATCTCTGATGCTAGACACCTCCCTGAAAGAGATGACCTGGCAAAGAAACTAGTTTCAGCAGAGCTGAAGTTAGATGACACCGAAAGAAGAATCAAGGTAAGAGTTTGGTGGGTTCTAGTTGTGCTTTCTCAGGTGGTTTCTCATTGGACATTTCTTATAGTCTTATTAAGCAGCTGCTGCCATTTGGAATTTGCTTAGAGATGAAAAATACTGTTAGTATTATCTTTCCAAATAAGAAATTAGGGAAAGTTTAAGATTGTAAATTTAAGAGCAAGATGCTAAAAATCATGTTGTAGTGAGCTATGTTGATGGATAAATGCTTAATTCTATGGGTTTTAGAGTTTTTGGATAATTTACTTCATTATATGTTCCTCAAAAATTTAAAATTATAGAACCCCTAATATATAAAACTGACTTTTTGGGATGATTGTATAAGAAATTCCCCATACATCTTCTAAAAAAGAATTTGCACACTTGTGGCAGGCTAGTTGGAATAAAAAATGTGAATAAAGAAGTGTCATGTACAGGTATAAATTTTTAATATTGAATGTGATCATAATATTTAAAATGTACCATTGGTCTTAATTACATTAAGAAAAAATAACACATATCATCCGGGGAAAGGTGTGTCCCTACTTTGCAAAATAGAAACTGATTAAAAGTGGGTAGAAAAATACTGAATAACCAAGAATACAGAAGAGATTTAAAAAATATCTTTCTACTGAAAGTGTAAGAAAGAGTCCTATTCCATGACTTTTACAGAAGGAAAGTGTATTAGATACTACTTGGTGTCTAACAAATAAGAGCCCACATCAGTCTGTAGCTTAGAGTTGACAGGTCATTTGAAAAGCAAAGGTAGGGAAGAAGTATGGAAATAATGCTTGTTGTGAGAACTCTCTGAGCACAAGAAGTTCAAAACCATAAATAAGGAGAGTTCATGCATTATATTAATTAGGTAATATAGTGGGTTATGGTACTTATTCTATATAGTATGCTCTACCCAATATACCTTGCCATGTCCAGGAGCAGTAGTTTATTAAGTTTCCTAAGGTACATCAATGACCATGAAAAGTAGATAGCTTATTCTCCAAATTTTATAATCATTATCTTCTATTTTAATTCACAGGAGATAATCCTATTATGTAGATTCTACCAGCAGTCCTCTCAAAGTAAAAAAACATAAAACATTTTAAATAAGGGCCACTTACCCATGAAATGAGATGGGAGTGGGTCCTAGAAGCAGTTATCACCATGAACAAATAACTGACATTTTAATCATTTTTAAAAGGAAGTATAAAATGTGCCAAATAATTTTTTAAATTAGAAATGAAGAGTCCAGAATGCTAATTAATACATGTGGTAAAGTGCTGATTGAAATGTATATATATATTTTATACACACATACATACTGTGGAGGCTCAGCTCTCAAGCTTACTGCTTTCCATGATTCTGGTCACAAACTGGATTGGTTGAAAATTGGATCAATTTCAAAGGTTAGGTTCAACATTGGCCTTACAGGGAAATTTCGTTTTGTCCATTTCAGTTTGTCACTAGAATCGTGGAAAGAAATTCAAGTTTGTGAACTGAGGTGCCATCATAGGGAGAAAAGATGAAATTGCAGTACTTTCTTACCTCTACACACGGGCACTACAGTTCTCTGCGATCACGTGCACAGCACGGTCATGCTTCGTTCCCCTTGCTGCTACTAGCTCTTACTTAAATTTGTTTTCTGATGTTCCATAGTTGACACCAGTGTACAGGTCACCTGATGGGACAGTCATGCACATTCTGCCAGTGGTTCAAGCTGCCTGGAACTTGGTATAGCCATGTACAAGGAAGTTGGCAGGTTGTGGAGTTGGGGAAAAATAAAGACGGGAAAAAATAGAGGCTAATCTGTGAATTCAGATTTGTAGGTAGATGTCAGTTATGTAGCCGCTCACAAGGGGGCCTAACTCCAGTCACCTGTAATGATGTATTTGAAATAGCCATGTTGTGTCTTACAGCTCTTTCCATGTTAGATTTTTTAAAAGTTTTTTGTTGTTGTTGTTTTTAACTTTCACTTTTTATTTGGGTTTATTGTGGCTAAACACACAGTTGTAAGGGAATTATATAAAAGATCCCATATACCTTTTACTTAATTTCTCCCCATGATAACATCTTTTATAAATTTGAATCTTTATTGGTACATTACATATACACATCATGATCACACACCATATTGATAATTTGTACCAGTATATAACACAATTTAATTCTCATTTTTTCCCATTCCCCCACCCACCCTATAACACCCTGCCCCTACATACATGAGCTTTGTTTCTCTTTTTTTATTACCATCATAGTTTTTTTTCCCTTGTTACTTACCCCTACATCCCATTTCCCTCTGAATGTTTTCTGTTTCACAATATCTACCATATATTCTAGAGCTCATTTACATCTTCAATTTCTCATACCAGAGAAAGGATATAATATTTACAGATCTGTGACCTATTTATTTCACTTATGAGTATGTCCTGAAGTACAACTATAATACAATATACATTGGTTTAATCCACTGACAAAATTCATCAGGTTTAGCTTTCACTTGTTTTATGTGTTCATGTAAGTTCTGTAGATACAGGCAATTTTTGTTCTTTTCTTTTTGAGACAAGGCCTCATGCCATGTAGCTCAGGCTGGTTTTAATCATGTGATCTTTCTGCTTTAGGCTCCTCCTGAGTGCTGATATCGCAGGTATGCATACCATGCCAAGCTAGTTATGTGCAGTTTCATCAGATATATGGATTCATCTGCCTGTAACTACGTTCAAGACACAAAATAGTCCTTTATGCTATGTTTCTATAGCCACAGCTACCACCTCCTTTCTTTAACTTGTGATATCTGCTGATCTTTTCACTGTTGCTATAATTCTGTCATTTTGACAGTCTATGTAAGTGGAATAGCACAATGTATGTACTTTTGGTGTGAGCACATTTCTCTTAAACAGTAAGCCAAGTTGTTGGCATATTTAAGCAGTTTCTTTTTATTCTTGAGTGACAGTCCATTACATAATAAGACCCCATCTCAAAAATAAAACCCAGTATCAAAAATAAAACCCAGTATCAAAAATTTGGCTACTCTGGGCCTTCTGCTTTTTGCTATACATTTTAGGATATTTTCTAGGTCTACAAATATCTTTCTGTAATTTGGATATTCTATTAAATGTAGCTTAATTTGTGAAGAATTGATATATTTTACTGTTTAATCTTCCAGTTCTTACTATGTCTGTGATTTCTAAATGCTCTCAATTCTTTCTGGGTTAGATTAATTTTAAGCTTTTATTTTCAAAT
>PVIC010032393.1:0-20732 GCA_004025085.1 Thryonomys swinderianus
CCCCCCCCCCTCGGGCTTGCATCACACAAGAACAGGAGACTGGAGCCCACTGCTGAGGTTTCTAGTAACATCTCATGGATTTTCAGGAGTGAGACGGTTTAAAATTCTCTTCACATTATTATTAACCTTAGCTAGCATGTTATGCAATAGGAGTGCATTTATTTCTCCTAAATGGAATGTTCTATCTATTGACAAAATAATTCCTTTGTCCTATGAACTCTTCCATCCTCTGATAACCATCATTCTATGCTCTACTTCTATAAACTGAATATTTCAGGCTCTTCATATAAATGGGATTATACAGTTATTTGTCTCTCCCTGCCTGGCTTATTTCTCATTAGAAAATTTCCTCTAGATTCACTTGTGTTGTTAAAAGTGACAGAATTTCCTGTGTGTTCCTGAAGGTTGAGTATATTCTTCCCTGTACATATTACATATCAATTTTTAATCCATTCATCTGTTCATGGACATGTATATTGTTCCCACTTCTTAGCTACTGAAATACTGCAATGAATAGAAGAGTGCAGATACCAATTTTAATTGTCACATGAAGTAATTAGTCTAATTTCATTATTCAACTGTGTACATGTGTATCAAAACGTCATATACCATCTATTGTAATTGAATATTAGAAATTTGAAAAAAATATTCCTTTAAATAGTTCAAATTTTAATTATTAAAAAGAAAAACAGTACAATGAATAGATTAGATGGTTTAGGAAGATCTTAAAAGCTTAAGTTTTCATATTTAATATCCACATCCAGAAATAACATTTCATTGGGTAAAATAAAGATCAACTTCGATCTACTCAAAATAACTTTGAGGTAGTGGTGCATCTGTGTCAGCACTCAGGAAGCTCTGACAGAAGGATAGACAATTAGAGGCCACCCTGTAATACATAATGAGTTCAAAACCAAGCAGAACTACATAATGAGACCTAGTTTTACATCAATCAATTAGTAAATAAAATAAATAGGACAAGAAATAAGTAAAACAGAAAACCCTACCTTTGAGTCTCCTGATGTCTTATGATTTTGTGAGTTGACTGGAATTTATAAGCATGTATCATTTCAGATCTTTTGTACAAAACAACTGTACCCTGCAAGCACATCTGGTCTGCTGATGGCTTATCTCAGCTGGACAACACAGAGGAATAGTCTTGAACCTTTGGACTCCAGGGACCAGTTTCTTAGAAAACAATGTATTTACTGGGTTGGGGAGATGGTTCTGAAATAATTTAAATCAATTACATTTAACACACACTTTATTTCTATTATTATTGCATTGTAATATATAATTAATGATACAACTCACTGTAGTGAAGAACCAGAAAATCTAATCTTGTTTTTATACAACTAAACAAATCCATCTGGGGATGTTGGAAGATGGTCACACTCAAAGTGTGTTCATTAAATCCAGTCTCCTCTATAATCTCACTTTGGTCTCTGTCACTTCAGAAAACCTTAACTTACAAAGATAGGATGCTGGGGATGCAAGTAGGCTTTTCTGTAATTTTTTGGCAATGTTTTATTCTATCTTGACTTTATTTTTAATAGTTTATTAGTATATGTATGCAGTACATAATGATTACATTCATCATCATGTACAAAATCCATCTTAATTATTTTTTCCTTTTCCATCCTTTCTTCCTCCCTTACCCTTTATTCCCCTTTCTGTTTGAAAATTTGCTTCCTACTTCCCCGTATCTATCATCCATTTTGGTTAGTGCTTTCGATTTCTCACACAAGAAAAACAATGTGATATTTAAATGTGTGTCTGATTCATTTCTCTTAAAGTATAGTATCACAGTGTATCCATTTTCCTAAAAATGTCTCAAGTTTATTCTTGTCTATGGTGGAGTAGTATCAATATGGAGATTCTTTTAAAAAACTTAAATTAGAAGTTCCATTTGACCTAGCTATTTCTCTTCTTGATATCTTTTCAAAAGAATAAAAAGTATCATACCATAAAGATATGTACACACCCATGTTTATAGCAACAGAATTTGTAGCAGCTAAATTATGGAAAAAGGCAAGATGCCCATCAATAGATAAATAAAGAAAACATGGTTTTTATATACAATGGATGACTATTTTATCTTGACTATTTTATCTTAATCCAGAGGGTATGAAGATTTGAACTTGTCTCAAGCATATTTACAAAGCCACGGTCATTTGCTGTCTCAAACAGTTTATTCTCTTGTAGCACAGATAAAGTTGAATCATCTGGCTTATTCACAAAATGGGTCATGGGTCCATTCCTTCACAGTGAAGGTGTTATTGCTTTTGGAAAATAAGGCTGAAATATTTTGAAAGCTGAGATAAGTGATCGTGGACAAGCTGGGAGAAAGGAACCGCTGAAACAGTTTCTAAATCTTTGATAATTTTTGAAACCTGTCAAAAATCCCATATCATACAGAAAGAAAATAAAAGAGCATGTATAAAGGGGGTGAGGAGGGGTGGGTGGGTAGGGATATGGGTAAAAATGAGAATTAACGTGTCATATACTGGTACAGATTCCCCAATGTTATACATGATTTTGATATGTATATAAATTGTACCAATAAAGATTCAATTTATAAAAAAAAATCCCATATCATTTGTTGCTCCCATAAATTCAGTATGGCTTTGAATGCATCCACTTTATCTGCAAAATTGAACATAGTTGTTACCTAAGTTGACAGATGGTGTTCACTGAGCAGATTGACTATCACATAAGTAGGAAAGCTTTGGGACCCATTCTCTTTCACTGAAAAGTGCTGCCACTGGTGACTGGTTTTATTTTTTAAGAAATATTTGGATTATCTCTCATAACTCAAAAACTTTAGCCAGTTATCTACCCTAAGAAAACCATCTCACTTCAGTGTATAACAGAAGACATGTGTGCTCTGTGTCCATCTTCTTACACAGTTGCACATATCTATGTGAGATATGGGAATTTGCCTTAATGTAGTTGATGATTTTAATCATATCCTATAAAATGTTGTTAAATTCAGGTGATGTTTTCAGCTAGCCAGCATTTCCCTGTTCTCTGTGGATGACACAGTGCCTAGACTCATATTCAGAAGCTCTCTTTGTTTTGGATATGTAAAACAGAAAGCCATCCAGTCATGGCAACTACTCCATCCCTCTATATACTGATTCAAAATGACCAGTTTCCAGATACGTAACCAGGCAAAGATATGAATAATTCTGTAGTCATGGTGCTGGGTGGCAATACAAGTGCACATAGCATCCTTCATAGGACATATCCTGCTGAAAAATGTATTTCATAAGAACAAGCATTGTTGCTTTGTTGTCAATACTGGTATACTAGTAAACCTGTATTGGATATCATGACGACTCATTCACCCTCTGTAACAATTATATCCCAGTATCCTCTACTGTTTCATCAATTTGTCTAGTTATGGTGCTGCATGAAATAGGAACACATGCCATCATATGAATGGGAGTCCTTACTAAAACTTCATAACAAATGTCTGTAGCAGCAAGCAAAATCAATTATTCAATTATAAAAAGTTTCTTAGCTTTAGCAATACAGTTAATTGTGAGAACAATGCTCTTTGTACAGCCATATTTTATAAAGTGGTGGCCTTTAATAACCATTTCTGCTCTTTGCATTCATGTTTTTTTTTAATATCCAAAGGATTTTCTTTCACTGCATAGTGCTTGGTCTTCCTGTAACAAACAATTTTGAAGGTTTTACTTGCTATAATGAGCTCATAATTTAAGTAGAACTCTTGGTATTTTCTTTTAAATGCAGCTTTCATTATTTTTGGCAATCTTAGAGTCTTCCGTTCTCTCATCATTAGATCTTCCCCCCTTTCATAGAAACTCTTCAGTGTTCTTTGTTGTTTACTCATCTTGGCTAAGGTTAACTTGTGGGTTTGCCCAAACTGAGACTGACTGAGACAAATATGCAGTGTGGGAAAGTGGTACAAAGAGAAATAGTAAATAAAATAAAGGATGGGCCTCACATGGACTAAAGTAAGTGCCAGATTCTGGCTTAAAGCATGACAACAATTGTAGAACATCAACTCACTTGCCACTCAAAAGCCTGCCACCAAACGCAGCATCAGGGCCACTTGTCCCACGCTGACTGGGTCCCTGACAGAGTTTTCAAGCAACTGATTTATCATGGTTACTGTGCAGTCAGTCCTCTCTCTTCATGCTAGTCTGTATTTGCAGCTGCTCCCCAGTGCTAGTACCACATCCTCATCTCCACCTCAGATCATCAGGCATTAGGTTCTCATCAGGAGTGCAAGCCTAGTACCAGGCCTGAGCGTTTGCAGTAGAGATAGTGCTCCAGTAAGAATCAAATGCTTAGGAGGAGGTGCTCAGGCAGTAAGATGAGCAATGAGGAGTAGCTGTGAAAACAGACACACATTTATTCCTTGGTGCCCTGATCATCTCCTGCTATATGCCCTGCTTCCTAAAAGGCGCAGGAGAAGGAGATCCCTCTCCAGGGGGTTTACTCAGATGGCTGGGAGTTGCTGTTAGCAGTAGTCAGAGAACTCATCTGAGACTGCAGGCTTCAAATCTGTTAGCAACTTCTCCATGTGGCTTGGACTTCTCATCACAGGAGAGCTCAGTTCAGAACATGAGGATGCAAGAGATCAAGAGGAGGAATCTCGAAGAGACTTTGCCTCAGAGCTCCAGAATGTCATTTCTATAGTTTTCCACTGGCCAAATAGGTTCCTAATTCATTTTTGAGAGTAGGAGAATTAGCTCCCATATCGTGATGTGGACACCAGAAGGTACAGGAAGGGAAAGACTTGGTGTTCATCATCTTTGAGGTCCGTCTTTCATATTTATTCATTCAAAATGTTTTACCATTATAAGTCAATGGCAAATACAGTGATTAAACATCCCCCTTTTCATTTTTCTTATTTTTGTAGGCTACAATGAGGGGTAAATAGAGGAGAAGGAGGACTCTTAAATTAGGGTTTCACATTCATGAAAGATCTTAAATTTAGAGCTGGAGATTTTTTTCCAAATGAAATTATATTCTGAGAGATATCCAGGTGCATATGAGAAAGAAAATGATTGTATAACAGTAGAACAGAACTATTGACTTAATTCTTAACTTAAAATTCATTTAAAAAAGTTGTAGTTTGTAAGAATTTTTTTTTCATGAGAGGCACCAGAAAGCCCTGTGTACTAGGCAAGTGCTTTAACACTGAGTTAAATCCCCACCCCCAAACAGTGTTTTGTTAAAATTAAATCATACAACTATATTGTTTTGCAATACCAGGGTTTGAATACAAGGGCTTCATACTGAACTTCATCCCCAGTCTTTTTTTTAATCTTTTGTTTTAAGACAAATCTAGCTAGATCACTAAGTTGTGCAGCCTGGGCTTGAATTTGGATCCTCTGGCCTCAGCCTCCCAGAGTACTGCCAACATCAGCCTGCCCTACCACCAGGGGCTGTGAATGGTACCGCTGTATTGTAATGTATTCATGTATATGTGTGTTTACATGTATGTTAGAAGTTGTAATTTTTTCCTACACTTTTGGATTCTAGTTTGACTTTTTTTGGAAAAAGACAGGAAAACAAGGGCAGTGAGATGACTGGCAGTTTGAACCATATAAAGGGATAAAACAATTGGGTAAGGAAGGCCTGTAGAGTGAGACCCAGTAAGAAAGAGAATGAGCAGCCTTCGCTGGAGGCTGCTACAGTGTGGACAACAGCTTGATAACGAAAAGCAAGAGCCAGGAATTTTTATTTGCAGGGAAAGCGACGTGCCCTTATTTTTGCCCCATCAGTGCCATGAAGCTTACTTCAGTCTTTGCTATGTGAAAGTACAATGAGCACAGGCTTAAAATCAGTCTTTGGTACCAGCAGAGGCCATGGCCTGGCTCTTTCACATGGTAACACTGTGACATTTGGCGAGTTCCTTATCTTGTCCCTCAGGTTCCCCCAGAGTGCATTATGGTTAGTAATACCCAACTGAAATGGTTTCCACATGACTTAAATGTATAAAGCATCCCTTCCAGAAGCCCAGTTAGTAAGGGTTCAATGCATGAAAGCTCTCACCATTAGTAATAGTCATGTCAGGTTACTAGCAATGTTCAGATATTAGCTAGGACACTACACAAGTACCATTTGCTTTGAAGGAACATTGTGCACTGGCAGTTCTACATTTGTGTGGCATTTGGCAACAACAACTCAGAACTGAAATAGCTAATAGAGAAGACACAGACTTGCTGGTTTTTAAAAACTGAACTCTGAAACTAAGAGACACAATGTTTTCTGAAATAGAAACTAGGCTTTGGATCAGAGAGCAAATAGGAGGGGATACAAGCAAGACCAGAGCAGAGCATGCACCAATGGAGCCTTCTAAGGGAGGCAGGAAAGGAACAAATGAAACCCAGGAGTCTCCAAGCTAAAAGTGATCCAAGTGACTGAGACTTAGAAAGTCCCTTCAGTTAGACACTGAGAATTAGACCCTGAGGTCCGGACCGGTGTGTTTCCTGAAGGAACTGAGGAGCCTGTAAGGTAGACAACCATGGAAAAGGTGGGGAAAGACACGCAAAGATGCTGCTCTGGAAATTCCAACCTAGTCTCATGATGTTCTGCCATTAACTTAACTTACAAATTTCTGTAAGGGCATTTGGCTTTTATTATTCTGCATCTGTTCATGTTTAGCACTTTCCATCTCTCTCTACTGGGAAGCAACAAGAAGCAGAGTGGAAACCATTGCAGCAGACCGGTTATGCTGGCTAGAGAGTAAATGTAGTCATTCACCACATAGTGCTCAGTTGGCACCTCTAGGACAGACCAACGAGTCATTAAAATGAAACAGTTCTGCACAGTAACAGGTTGCTAGAGAGTCATTGCTCCAAGTCCCCTGAATAACCTCTGACCATTTTGCTGCCCAAATTCACCACTAAGACCCTTCAGATCTCCCCAAAGGTTGTCAGATGCTGAACTGACTATCCATTGTCCTACCATAGAGGCTGCAGGAGGTTTGGAATATCAGCTATGGATAGAGTCCCCCTTGTAGATTATTAATATACTCTTATGTTCTTGGCCATTCCCTTAGCAGTGTTGTATATAGGTTCCTAACCCTGTTGTCAAAGGGGAGAAATTCCAAAGTATTATAGGAAGTGACAAAGGCCGTACAGTTGAGGATTTTTTATAGGTTACGCATTCTTCCTTATCTAAAAGGCCTACACATTTTTAGTGAAGTCCATGTACTGTTTTACTAAAGTACTTTTAATGGCAGGTTTGCTCCGTTCTCTTGGAAGCTCAGTACTTGAAGACATACTCGAGAGAACCACTCAGGAATCACTGTAAGCCAACACACTCCAAGAAGGGAGAGAAAGGTATTGCGATATTATTAATACAACTGACTTACGTCTGTATTTACTCCTGTAATGTTCACTGAATTTCTCACAATGGCTGTTTTGACAAGCTAAATCTGCCTTTCATCCAATTTGGTAAAGAGAGCTATTGAATCATACCTTTGAAAAGAGAACTCATCTGTAAGTGGGAGACAGAATACCAGGAATATGGGATAAGCATTGAGGGGTTAAACTCTTTCCCCAAGTTATTTCCTAGTTAAGTTCCAGTGGAATTTGAATTGGGCTGGGCTCTGTTCAGTCATGCTCGACAAAAGATGAGATATTTGTTTTCCAGTTAGTATGTGGTTTACTTCTAATTGGTATATGAGATAACACACTGATGACACATTTTCTGGCTTAGGTATGTGCACCCAGGTGTGTGTACATATGTGAGGGAGTAGTCATAGATCAACAGACCAAGAGAAAAGTTATAAGCCCCAGTAGCTTAGCTGAGAAGTTAGCCTGGAAGAGAAGGGGGAATTGAGCCTGGGTATTCATCGCTTGGGCCATTGGCTCTCAGTCCTGCTGAGAACGACTGAGGGCCAGTTTCAGAGTATGCGTCAGAATGTCCCAACCAAAGTGCCACCAATATCCCCATATGCTGACATTTTCCAGCTCAAGCTGTTGTTTTTACTTGCCTCATCAACATAGGGTGCAGATTGTAAAATCTGTGTGGGTTGCTAAATCAGAATAAATGTGGTTAGATGTAACATTTTGATTATTACTTGAATTTCTTAATGTTTTAAGTAGGGTCTCTGTAACCCAAAACACAGAAACATTGGGAGCCGATCGGTGTGGAATCACCAATATTATCTCACTATTAAATTTATAAACCCATTTGATGTTCTTTCTAAGAATTCTTTTAGAGAGGATACAAATGTAAATAGCCTTTGATATCCTCAAAGCTCTATGTAAGGAAAAGGAAAGATATGTCTTAGACACAATCACTTTTCCACACGCAATCTGCTGGCTTTAAGGCAGGATGGCAAGGTACAGATGTGCAGTGGAGTTGAGCTGAGGAAAGCGGCTCAGGGCTTGGCATCCAGGAGGCAAGGAGACTCAACTCAGGGAGGGGCTGTAAACTCTTCCAGGCCACGCCCTCAGTGAACCACCCTTCTGAGTAGACTCGGCCTCCTAATAGCAAGTTAGCTATAGGCCCCCATTATCTAATCCCCTTCTTAAACTTCCTGCCTCAGATCAAGCAAGACTTTAGGGGACAGGTAAATATAAGCCATAATAAGATTGTAGACTTGTACAATCGTTGTGGAGATCAGTGTGGAGATTCCTCAGAAAACTAGGATTAGAGGTCCCATTTGACCCTGCTATTCCCCTGCTAGGAATATACCCAAAGGAATTAAAAGTATCATATTGTAAAGACATATGTACACCCCTGTCCATAGCAGCTCAGTTTGTGATAACCCAATCTTGGAAACAACCCAGATGCCCATCAACTGGAGAGTGGATAAAGATGTGTTTTTTTTTCTAAAATGGAGTATTACTCTGCCATAGAGAATGACAAGTTTCATTCATTTATATGCAGATGGATATACCTTGAGGACACACTAATAAGTGAAATAAATAGATCACAGATATATAAATACTGTATCTTTTCTCTGGCATGAGAACCTGTAGATGTAAATGAGATCTAGAATGTATGATAGATTTTGTAAAATAGGAAATATTCAAAAGGAATGTGGTGGGGGAAGGTAATGAGGAGAAAGAATAAATGTGATTTGGGAAGAAAAAGAAATAGCATGTATATAAGTGGTGGAGGGTGGGGGGTGGGTAGGGCCGTATAAAAATGAGAATTAACTTGTATCATATACTGGTACAAATTCCCCAGTGTTGAGTGTGATTGTGAGCTGTATATAAATTGTACCAGTAAAGAATTGAGTTTTTTAAAAAAGATTATGGAAAAGCATTAAGGAAAACCATTAAGCACAAGGTTTTGATAAAATTTGATGTTATAAAGGAAAGACACCAGAAAGAATTTTTTTTTTTTTTGAGACAGTGTCTCGCTTTGTAGTTCAGGCTGGCCCTGAGCTCACTCTGTAGCCCAGGCAGCCTGGAACTCAGCAATCCTCCTGTCTCTGCCTCCCGAGTGCTGGGATTACAGGCATGAACCACCACGCCCGGCACCAGAGAGAATTTTAAGGACCAGAAAGTGATAACTAAGAAAAGTGATGAAACTCCAATGCTGTTCCTATGAGCTGATCTAGAGGGAAGTGTAACACTCAGGGCTGGGGTACAAAAGACCTAAATCTGAGGTCATGGTTAGCCTGTGGAGTGCAGTAGGTTCATTACCTGTATCCTTTACCTCTCCCAGAGTAAGTTTTACCATAGAAGTAAAAAGGAGACCATTATATGATCCCTTCTGATGTCAAACCCAGTGGTATTTTTGCTTCTCCCTGTATCTTGATTTCTTCCAAGAGATAATATAAAAGATAATTTTTCAAATTTCATTCCCTTAATTTCCTCATTCCAAGGCAATTCCATAAACTTAGAAAACATTTGGAAAATGAGAAAAGGAAAACAATCATCCATACACTCTTCAGCCTGTATTCATGAAGCTTTTTATTTTTTATTATTGATGCTTTTATGTAGTTGAAATTATACTGCATTTTTATATTCTTATACAGATGTGAGAAGAGAAACGAAAGTGTGATAGCTTTTCTCATATACTTGAAAGGCTGCCACATGGAACAGATGACAAATATATGCTGTGTGGATGAAGGGCCGGTGAGAAGAGGTGGTGTTGAGTTTGTCTTAGTACAGGGAAATGTGTCCTTAGGATCGATGATATCGCTCCACTGGCTGAAAGCACTGTTCTAAAATTTTAGCATTTATAGTCATTTTCTGGTTCCCTAACTGGCACCTTATCATTCCATTGAACATTTTTAGCATTCATTTAGCCATTTCCATGTCTCTGGGTTGATGATTTTACTAATGATTCTTGTAAAGAAGACATAAGTGTAAAAACTCTTAGTCTTCTCCATAACAGTGCTCAAGGCAAAGAAGAAATAGAGGAAAACAGGAATTTGTCCTAATTTCTCTATATTCCACTTCCTTAATTTCTGTTACTAGGTACCTTGAGTAATGCTGGCTCAACTTTGTAATGATCCAAGAAAAGTTATTTTTAATACCTTTTCATAGTCTGCTTTTCTAAAATTTTATATCAAACACTTGGTATTTCTTCTGTTGGATGAATCATAATTATGTGGTCACATGTGCTACGGGTAAGATAAGTGACAAATGTGGCAAGATATACAATATCAAATCCATGAAACATTTCTCAAAAGACATTTAAATTATTCTTGAGAAATGAGTGAAAACAAAGACTCTAATTCTTCTAAGCTTTTCCTTCTTTATTTCAGTGTGGTTCCTAAGATGCATTTTAATGTGGTCAGGAGTTAAATTGGTCATCCAGTGGAAGGAACTGTTCTGCTTGGCAACCCAAGCAGAAGCAGCCATTTGGGTTTCCGGCATCCTTGAAAGGTGAGAGGAACACAAATGGAAGAATTAAATCCTTTATATATTATTGCAGAAGGCAGTTAGTGAAAACAGTTTTCTACCAAATTGCTTTGTAAAGGTTCTATTGGGTTTACAACTAATTGGTTTTAGATGGTAACCACAGAAAGGTAGAAACTCAGGCATGAACTATAACAGGCATGTTTAGGAAGGATACCCTTTTAACACACTTTAACTTCAGTGCATTTTAAAATTATTACTCAATGATAACTATATTATTTCAATATGATGTTTTAAACTCTTCGAGTTCAGTCTATATGTTTTAGATCATATTATTTTAAACCAGCAACTCTAACAATTGAAAATGGTATAAACCATATTTAAAGCAAACAAGACTGAAGAAAGTGGACTTCATTGAACAGTGAAGAAACTTAGTTTCAAGGCTGATGTGTCCCAATTTTACATTGTGTTTCCTCTATGTCAGGGTGTAGACAGTTACAGGAATATTTAATCATTTTATTTTTTCAATAAATTTTCCCTGAAGGTGAGGCAATAGGAATTGAAGTAAAGTTGGCCCATAAGTGGTATATGATCCATTCTTGCCTCTACAGAGAAACAATATGGTATTGCAGAATTAGCTCTAGACTAAACCCTCAAAACGGAGATGTGCTAATTCGGCTAGAATATATCGCATCTACATTTCTTCTGAAGCTTAGTTCTTTATTTCCTGTGTTAGAATAGATACGTTAAGTAGCGGCCATCTTCCTTGTAGATGTATCATTCAATGTCAACAAACATATTTAGTTAATCATCTGAGCCTCAGTGGCCACATCATTCTAAATTCATCCCAGGGTGACTTGTAACTTGATAACACCAGCTGGTTACCCCTAATGGTCTAGAAGGATGAGAAGTTGATCAGCGGCTGCCATGAACAATTCTGCTGTTCTGTAAATTATAATTTTCTAATGTTTTATAAAAGAAGAAAATATGAAAAATATCTCTGATGTATGTGACAACTGAATCTCTGTACATACTGAATCACAGTTACAATACCTGGGAAGCACCGGAGTGACTAAGTTCTTGTGCTCATTTTGTGTGATATAGTATTTTTGTTGTTGTTTGGTTTTTTTTTTTTTTTTTTTTTTTGCGGTACTGGGGATCAAACTTGAATCCTTTTGCTTCCAAGGTAGGCGTAGTACCACTTGAGCTAAATCTCTGGGTTGTATGATACAGTTTTAATGATGTCTAACCTTTCTAAGTCCTTGACTTCTACAGAGAACAATTCAAACACAAACCCTGCCTAGCAGGATTTTCTATCTAGAGGGCTATGGGTTTCTCTAAGTTTTTAGTGTGGTGCAAGTCTTGGAAATTCATAGTAGATACATATGGCATACTAATTTTTTGTTATCAATATTTTACAACTTAAAATTAATCCTTTTGTTCTGAGATAATATGTAGACTTGTTGGCAGTTTCAAAGAATAGAGATCATCTGTAAACATTGTTTTAACTCTCCTAAATTCTTT
This sequence comes from Thryonomys swinderianus, assembly GCA_004025085.1. Taxonomy (NCBI): domain Eukaryota; kingdom Metazoa; phylum Chordata; class Mammalia; order Rodentia; family Thryonomyidae; genus Thryonomys; species Thryonomys swinderianus. The sequence continues at coordinate 12,339 of PVIC010032393.1, forward strand.
TCTCTTCCAAAAGAAATTCTAGAAAATATTTTGTCTATAACTTCAAGAAAAGTGCTTTGGTTTTGATGGTAATTACATTAAGCCTATAATTATTTGTGGAGAACCAACATTATTATTGTGCCTTTCAAACCACAGCATTGGCATTTCTCTCCATTAATTCATGTATTTCATTTATTTCTTCAGTGATATGTAGTCTTCAGCAAACAAGTCCTGTATTTCATTACAATTAAACCTAAAGACTCCATTTTTGAGTGATTGTAAATAGTTACATTTAAATTTGCTGTCCACATTTTCATTTCTTCATTGAAATATAGCTGTGGTTCTGTTTATCTTGATTTTTCAAATCTTGCTGAAATTGCAGATTTCTGTCCATATAGACAATGTTATATTATTTGCAATAAGGGATGATTTTATTTTGGATTGCTGTGCCATTTGCTATCTTGCCTGTTTATTTATTTTTATTTATGTCTTGTTGCATTGGCTAGCACTTCTACTACTAACATGCATAAAAGTGATAACAGAGTATATCCTTCCCTAGTCTCAATCTTAGTAAAAAATGTCATTTACTATTTATTTTAAAGTTATAAAATTTTTGTAATAAAGAATTAAATTTTTGTAATAATTAAAATCAAGTTACATGCTTTCAATAGTTTAAGAAGATTCCCTCTTTTCTCTGTTTAACTGAAACTTTTCTCCGGAATAGGCATTGGATTTTGCCAGGTGTATATCTTTCCCTTGATTAACATAATTGTGCCATTTTCTCCTTTAGCCTGTTAATGTGATGAACTGTATTGATCAATTTTTTAATATTTAGCCAAGCTCACATTTCTGAAATGAGTCAGGTTTTGTCAGCTATCACTAAGAGAAAAAACCTGAGAAGCACAACTTAAAAGTGGAGAGAAGGTTTCAGTCTGTGGTGTGTGGGCTCCATTTTCTGGGGCTGAACCAATTGCAGACATTATAGTGAGGAGCACATGGCAAAGTACAGTTTATCATGAATAGGAAGAAGGGGCTGGAGATAAGTTATAGTTCCAAGGGCATGGCACATGTCCCCTCAAGGACACACTTCCAGCAAGTAGGCCATAGTTTCTATAGTTATCACCTTTTCCCAAAAATGTCATTATATGATGGATTTATCATCATCTCTAATTATTGATGAAATAAAAGCTTTTGTGATTTAATTATTTCCTAAAGCCCCACCTGTAGACTTTGTTGCATTAGGGATTCAAACTACAGATTTCTGGGGGGATACTTCATATCAGAACCAAAACATTTGACCAAAAAGGTCCATGTCCACCTCCTAATTAAAAAAAATGCTTTCAGTCTATCTTCAAGAGTCCTCAATCTAATGTCTCCCTTGATACTCAGTAAAAATTAAAACTCTATTTCTGAGCCTTATAAAAATTAAACTCAAGTTACATTCTTTCAACATAAAATGGGGAGACAGGAACAGAGTAAACATTCTTATTTCAAAAGGATTGGGCCAGGGATTTAGTTCCGTGGTTCTGGCATCTGCCTGGCAAATACAAGTTCTTGAGTTTGTAATGTCCTGAGTTCAACTCCCAGTACCACATACCACAATGTTGAGTGTGGTGGCTCATGCCTGTAATCCCAGTATGTTACCATATACCACAGTGCAAAAAAGAAATTAGGATTAAGGACATAAAAAAGAAGAATTGGACCAAAGCAAGATTGAAGCCCAGAACGGCAAACATTAAATCTTGTATCTGTGTGTTGGTCAACTTTTCTTTGCTGTGACCAAACATCCAAAACCCACATCCTTTAGGAGGAACTGGCTCACAGTTCCAGGGGATCCAGTGCATATTCAACTGACTTAAAAGCAGAAATATCATGTCAGAAAAATGTGGTAGAGCAAAGTTCGTGGAGGCCAAGAGTCTGAGCAGGGACTAGGCATAGACCCAAGCTTCACATCTGTGCCACACCACTGGACACAACTAGAAGTGTGCTCTCTGGCCCAGTGACTTACTGGCTCTGAGGTTGGGATAGTGCTGAGGGTGCTGTGAGTGACCATCTTGGAGGAGCCCAGATGACAAAAGACTTGTGAGCCTCTAGTCAAAATCCAGCTTGCAGATCCACATCTCATGAACAGCTGCCTCATATCGATGTGAGTGATAATGGGAGGAATCCACCCTTTGTTAGTCTCTGATGTGATGGAGCACCCTGCCGCCTTCTTTCTGAAGCCTGTGACTGATGTAGGGGTCCAGATTCAGAAGAGTCACTAAAATATACCAGATTTAGGACTCACAAAATATTAGCTGTTCAAACTCATTATATTTTGGAGTAATTCATTACATGTCAAGAAGTAACTAATATAGTATTTGAAACACAGACTAGATTTCTAAGACCTACTAATATTAGTTCAATAAACATTTCTACTAAGAAATCTACTCATCATGGCCCATGGAGATATATGGACAGTAAGACCTGTGCCTGTGGCCCTATCTGATACCCCATTTGATGTTTTCCTGGTTGAACATCAATTACACCAAGCACAGTATTGAGGCTAAATAACACAACACTGGAAATGGGGAACAGATAAAGGGAGGGAAATGAATTAGGACTGACATTTTATGTCTTTAAAAAAATCTGACCTTTTGGAAATATCACTGTGTACATTTAAAATATTAATAAAGGCTCTAGCTGTTAGTAGGCAAAGGGGGTTGTTGTCACATGTGACCTTTTACTGAGGTAAAAGAAAATTGACAGTTTTATTAGCAGCAGAATATCAGACAAGAAAACACAAAGGAGCAAGAAAAGCTGCTACACAATTAGTTACACAAACTGAATATCATTACTTAGCTGTGGTTGTAGACAAGGGGCACTGACATGGGACATTTGAGCTTCCTCCACTGAAGCCAGTGTAAATTATGGTTAGATTGGGAAACCACTACCCCTACAGTGTTCTTTTTGCAGGGGTTTTATACAATAGTTTTTTTTTTTCTTTTTTTTTTGAGACAGGGTCTCGCTTTGTAGTTCAGGCTGGCCCTGAGCTCACTATGGTGCCCAGGCAAGCCGCTGCGAACTCAGCCATCCTCCTGTCTCTGCCTCCCGAGTGCTGGGATGACAGGCGTGAGCCACCACGTCCAGCATTGTGGTATGCGGTGTTGATTGTTGGTGGGCGTGTCTCCACGCCCAGCATTATATGTGGTTACTGGGGATTGAACTCAGGACCTTGCGCTTGCGAGGCAGGTGCCGGAACCACTGAGCTAACCCTCCGGCCCTATACAATAGTTTTTGTGTTCATTTTTTTCTTTCATGTTTTTCCAAGACATTTTCCCCAAGGAAATTCACATAGAAAAGTCTCTAATGTCCTATGGATGGCTACTCCCTTATATATTTATTTAATAAATATAAGCTTTCACAAGGTGCTGGGCATTTCTGTAGGCTTAGAGAAATCAATAATGATGAGATGAGATTCTTGTCCTTGAGGATCTTATGTTCCAATAAGGAAGACAGGAGACAAAAACAAAGCTCATCAAAAAACATAACTTCAATGTTGAAAGATTAACACCTACAAGGAATTATAAAATATCTACTCTTTTTTTTTTCCATGCTCAAACTCTGTAAAATTAATTATTACCCTTTCTGGATGAACTGTTGTTCTAATCTCAAAATTTCCTCAACTCATTCCACAGACAACAAAAATCTTTTAATTACCTTATGGTCCAAACTATTTTATTCTGGTCACAAAACCTAAACACTTACCTACTTCATCTATAGCTAAAGCACTGCACCCTGTCCAAGTCAAGGGTAGGGATCCTAGAAAACTGTTGAGAGAAGCCTGATGAAGAGGAAGGAGCCATGGACAATTGTTGCTTTGTTTCCTCATGTTCTGTTTCTCTGTCCCTTTTCCTGTATTGCCCTCTTGGACTCTGGCTTTGGCTTGCTCTAAGACTGGTCCATGCAAAAACCTCTCTTTCCTCAGAGATACTGCAAAGGCCCTTTTAGAGGCCCCTGACACAGACAATGCTCTCTCTAGGATCTAATTGCTAAGTTCTTTTATGCAGACAGATTGCCTTTATATCAGGGTCCCTTTCAGAGAAATTCAATCTCCCAGATTTTTCATGTCTGGTCCTTTCACTCTGTAGAAAATGTGGGCAACAGGCCATTCCCAGTATAGCTGCATCTTCTTGATTCCCTGTCATAATAGTGGAAAGTAGACACAATCAAGTTATTTCCATGAAATTTTCCACCTGAATGTTTGGTACCACCGAGGAGACAAAATCTCCAGAAGACTCCCCAAGGGTTCTTTATCAACTAGGGGTCAAACCATCCCATTCTTCTTCTAGCTGGTAAAGGATGGAAAAGCCATAGCAAACCAGTATTTCTCACCATCTCTCTTCTGAAATGTTTACTCTTAATCTTTTTACATTTTTAAATTGAATTTGGACTCAGGCCACAAAAGCTTTTCTTTTCCTGAATCTTCACTGTAAATCTTTTATAAGTAGTCCAGTGCCTCATTTTAGGATGTGTAGTACCTGCAACCTACTATTGTGTCCTTACCTTTTTATGATCTTAGCCAAATAGAGGCAAAAGAATCCAAATTAAATATCTATCTATCAACTATCTATCTGTATATCACTCATATTTTCCAATTAATTATAACAATAATTGAAGAAAAATATAATACAGTGTATTATTGTGGTCACAGAAAAGTCCTTGCTTTACTAAAGAGATTTTATAAAAAGGAAATAGGGAGGAATAGTAGCACTGAGGTGACCTGTGTTTATTTTCCAAGTAGAATTAAAACAATAATTTGAAAGAAAGGATCATCACTCATGCTTCTATAGCAATGATCACTTTTGTTTGGTCTTTTGTTGACAGTCTTGGTGATGTGCATGCATGGCCATTAGAGTATGCCGCTTTGTGGATGGGCACAGACCTGAGGATCTATCAGCCTCTGAGAACACTTCCTTTTTTCTTTACATCATACACAGTCTTTCTTTTCTCAAAATAAACATTTTTAAATAACAAAACTGATGGGTGTTTTAGAGATTGTGAACTTCAGAGAGAATCTCAGCCTGAAGTTTCAACCTGTCTTAACTTAATACATAATTCTTCTTTTACTGATGTATTTATGGATGTGGAAAAGCAAGTTGGACATTTACAGAAAACCTTATGAATATTTGAAGAAATGCCCATCAAGTGTAGTTGAGAGACTAAGTGCTTTTATAGCAAGAAAAAATAGCTGTCATCGAAGTCAGAGTCAAGTGGGAGTTGGAAGTATAAACTAGTTGGAATACATTTACCAGGTAATAAATCTATGTCCCTATGAAGGAATCCAAGGCAACCACGGATGGTTCATATAGGTTATTTTAACACCAACCTCAGTGGGGAACTTGCTCCTCATCTAAGGAGTTTCTATCTTCAAACCAGTTGCTGAATGGAATTCAGGGACAATCTATTCATAAGTTGTTTAGGCAATTTAAGAATTATGAGTACATTATTAAACCAGTGAACATTTAATTTCAAGAATTTAAAGCCAAATATAAGGGAAGATAATATTTCACTTGACAATGGCAACATAGTCTTTAAAAGTATTAATTTATGGGGGCCAGGGATTTAGGTCAAGTGGTACTGCACCTACCTTGGAAGCACAAAGGCCCCAGTTCGATCCCCAGTACGACCAAAAAAACAAAACGTGTTAACTTATACCACATAAAAGTTTCTGGTAATTATGTGTTAGTCTGTACCTTACTTTTTCATTCAGCCTATGTTTATTGGTCAAATAGTATGTGCCAAGCACTAAGGTAGTCATAAAACATGCAAGAGTTACCATGATCTATGTTTTACTCTCAAAGGCAAAATGAAGGTTGTACTTTAGATCTTAGTTTATGAAGATACTTCATGTAGATATACTGAAATCAATAAAATATATTCTTAAATTTGTTTTCACCTGCCAACTGTTTAAATGTGACTACAGAAAATTGAATGAAAGTTACCACATTTCACTTTCATTTGATGACACTGGCCAGAAAGTTCTGCTCGGCAACTCTCAGTCCAGCTACCTGCCATTTGGACTTATTCTTGTGAAAGTCTAGGCATGAGCCTTGTTGCCCTGTCGCTACTCATTCACATGTCAAGCATATTGCCAAGAATCTCTGCTAGTGGCATTTAGCCTCTAGTCTAGATACACAGACTCTCAAAATGCAGCATTGTTATATTTTCTTCAACAAATATGTGACAAACTTCAGGGATAGTGTCCTTTTGGAGAGAGGATAAACCACTTATGAAATATCTGAAAATTTCTCCATCCAGAGCACATATAAAAATATTTGCTGTGTACTCTGTTAGTTATTACTATAGTGTAAAGTTTTGCTCAGAAAATAATTGAAGAACAAAGAAGATAGAAAAGATCCCATGTAGTTAGAGCACAACCAGAACTGAGTGAATAGTTTAGAGAGAAAAAAAAACACTCCCAGACCTGGTTATCAATCAGTAGCAATTACAGATAGTGATGCTGTTCTTCTTTCTATAGAGTTTCCTCAGTGAACTTTGACTAACTCTTGTAGGTTCTCAATCCTTCAAAGTTAGGAAAGGTTTTTACAGTGGATCGCTGGCAAAAGTAACTGTGTTCATCCCTCCATGGGTCTATTCTCACTTGTCCTTGACGTGAAACTTTGCATATTTTTTCACTGAATGATGGAAATTATTTTCTATTTTCAGAATATAACACGGGGTAACTTGTTTTGCTGAATGTCCCAGAAGTAATTATGTGTCCATTTAAAGTCTGGAATTTGAGAAATTTTGCATGTGTAGCTGCCATGAGAATAAGGCCAGGCTATCTGGGTGAAAACTTTAAAACATGTAGAGAAGAAATGACTGCCCCAAGTAAGATCATCCTACATCTGCCAGCTCCCGTTTGGCAGCTGATCACAAACACATGAGTTAGATTATCTGAGACCCAAAGGGCAAGTCATTTGAGTAGAGGTTCATTTACTAGCCCACAAAATCATAAGATATATTAATGATTACAGTTTTAAGCCATCAAGTACTAGGTTTGTTTGTTATGCAGCAAAACCTAAATGATAAAGTCCTTGAATTATTTTATTATCTTCCTAAGTTTTGAAGGTTGAGTGAAACACTTAAGTGGTGATCCTATTAGAATACTGAAATGCTACTTCTTGCTCACAAAATGGTTTTACTTTAGATGATATTGTAATTTTAGAAGACAAGAATGTAGGAGGCTAGAAGTAGTCTGGTCTTAGGCTTTTAATATGATCAGCTGATTTTCAATGCTCAAAAATGATTTTATCTCTAGGAAAGTTCTCATTGAAAAAAATATATTTCACATTTCAGTGATTGATTTTGACCATTTCAAAATGTTTTCCACTGTTTTATTATGTCCTCAGAAGATTTGAGTATAGTCATTAAACATCAGCCTCTAGCAGACAAATTGCCTGTGTTATTTCTGTTTGAATGGGATAATACCACAATCAGGGGGCATTTTGGAGCTACTTTTCCTTCAGGGAAATTGTGCTTGCTTTAATGTAGCTGAGAATGAGTGTGAAAGTGATGTGTCATATGACATTTAGCTATCCTGAAGACTTGAAGAAATAACCAGCCATTCTATTTCAAATATAAACAAAAAGCAGAGGATTCTCTTATAAGCATTTTTTCATTATTATTTGCAGTACCAGGGATTGAACTCAGTCAGGACCTTGTACTTTTGAGGCAGGCCCAATTCCACTGAGCTAAATCCCCAGCTAGAGACATTTCTTTTAAAATGAGAATTAACTCCTGTCATATACTAGTATAAATGCCCCCATGTTGAGTGTGATTGTGAGCTGTATATAAAATGTGCCAATAAAGAATTCAATTTTAGGGCTGGAGGGTTAGCTCAGTGGTTCCGGCGCCTGCCTCGCAAGCACAAGGACCTGAGTTCGATCCCCGGTAACCACATATAATGCTGGGCGTGGAGACACGCCCACCAACAATCAACACCGCATACCACAATGCCAGACGTGGTGGCTCACGCCTGTAATCCCAGCACTCAGGAGGCAGGGACAGGAGGATTGCTGAGTTCGCGGCGGCTTGCCTGGGCACCATAGTGAGCTCAGGGCCAGCCTGAACTACAAAGCAAGACCCTGTCTCCAAAAAGCAAAAAAAAAAAAGAATTCAATTTTAAAAAAGCTGATTCTATGAGTGGAGCTATTGATCATGCAAACTTCCCTTTACTGGTTAGTTTTTTCTTGTTTTTGTTTTTTGTTTGTTTTCTGTTAACAGAGAGATGTGGTATAGGGGTGCTGAACAGAAGCTTCCTTTGGGCAGTGCCACGAAGGAAAACCATATGGAAGGATTACAGGCCTTTGGAGTTTAACAGAAGATGGACACAGAGTGGAAGTGCTAAATAAGATGCTGAGGAAAGGAGCC
>PVIC010032394.1:0-20635 GCA_004025085.1 Thryonomys swinderianus
TTTGCATACAACTTATACATGTCCTCCTGAGTACTTTATTAATTTGTGATGCTGAGATTTGAACCCAGGGCCTCTTGTATTCTGGGCAAACACTCTACCACTAAACTATATCCCCTAACTCTAGATTGTCTCCAGATACTTAGAATGCTTAGTACAATGTAAATGCTACATAAGTAATTGTCATACTGTGTGGTTTAGTGAAGGATGAGAAGAAAAAGTGTCCATTTTCAGTACGGATACTTTTTTTCTGGACATTTCCTATCCTTGGTTGATTTACTGCATACAAGAGGAGCCCGTGTGTATGGACCACATGAGTAAGATAATGTAAGGGTGAGAACAAGGGAACTGTTGTCTAGAGAAGATTTCCGTTTGTTTCTGCTAGGTATGTTTGGGTTTCCTTAAGCCAGGTTGAGGGTTTGAGGGTCCCTGGAGGACCCGGGTGTAAGTGCAGGAGAGGAGCTGGCACCTTTGCTTTTTTCTCTTCTCTCTTCATACAGGGTCTGTTCTGGGCTTCAGAATTTTGGAAAAACAAGCCTGGTACAATGAGTTCTATGTGTGTAGTGTCTTTGATCTTTGGTGGGAAGGAAACATTCTTTTAGGATTTTGCCTTGCATCTTCTTAGATTTCAAGGATTTTAGAGTTTTGCACTTTGGGCATTTTGTTTTTAAAAACATTTTGAAAACTTCCTTCAAAAATGCATTACTTTCTGCTTCATTTGGCTTTCATGTGTACTCAGTCTAGAAAGAGTGGATTTGCATGGTCCCCAAAGAGGAATTTTATGCAAATTTGTGAAGCATTGTATATTTTTGTAAAAAGAATAAAGTAAAAGAGAGTGGACAGATTTTTATCTGATTTCCTTTAAAGGATCAGCAGCCTGTTGTTTATTTTATCAGGTTTCTCTGAAGCCTTAATCAAAGCAAATTTCTAAACATTTATATCATTCCAGTGGTAAGTGTTGTTCTGATATCTTCCTTTCCTCCTGTAAACCTTTTGTATTGCCCATAAGTAACTGCATCTAATAGCTTTCCTTTTGTATCTCCTTATTTATTTATTTTGTATTTTGGCCCATAGTTTTGCTTGTACTTCAGTCTGGTCTTGTGCACACTGTGTAGCCCAGGCTGGACTTGAACTTGAAGTGGTCCTCCTGACTCTTGAGTGCTGGGATTGCAAGAATGTACCAAAACACCTGATTTAGCTTTCTTTTAATAAGTTGCCTTCCAAGGGTGTGAATTTATCAAATTAATCAAAATCTGATGGTTTTGGCTCTAAAAAAATGAGCTGCTTCGGCCCAGGATTTAGCTCAAGTGGCACCACGCCTACCTTGGAAGCACAAGGGCCCAAGTTTGATCTTTGGTACTGTGCAAAAAAAAAGTTTGCTTGTTTTTATATCAGTGAGAAGCAAATTTAGTGTCATAAGAGTAGCATCAGCTGTTTGCATGATTGACTTGCTGCTGGAATTTGGACCTTCTAATGGTATAGCCTGTTTCTTTTATGAACCCAAGATTGTTTTGTTTTTTGCAAGGGCTCTACCACTGAGCGCATCCCTGGCCTTTTTTTTTTTTTTGAGACAGGGTCTCACTTTGTAGTTCAGGCTGGTCCTGAGCTCACTATGTAGCCCAGGCAAGCCTCCAACTCAGCAATCCTCCTGCCTCTGCCTCCCGAGTGCTGGGATTACAGGCGCCTGCCAAAATCATTTCTCTTAACCATGACCTCGTCAGTACTGTCTCCTTGGGTGAAATCTCTTAGTCTGACATTTTATGACCCTTGTAATCTGTCTTTCCGTTTTACTTTTCATTTCTCAGGTTCTCTGTTTAAGAGATGCTTTGTGATTCATTTGTCCCAAATATACCTTATGTTTTCTCACTTCTGTGCCTTGGCCTGTACATTTGTTGTTCTTATTTTGGCTCCTCATTTTTCACAGCTTTCTTTCCTTTTAATTTTTGATTTTAGCGCGCGCGCGTGTGTGTGTGTGTGTGTGTGTGTGTGTGTGAGAGAGAGAGAGAGAGAGAGAGAGAGATACTGGAGGTCAGGCCCAGGGCCACTTGCTCAGTCACGCTTGTCGAGCTCACTCCAGAGCTGCTTCTCCAGGCCTCAGAGTGCACTGAGCTCATCCCCTCAGTGAAGTTTGCACTAAAGAAAAACGCAGCCTTGCTGCTGTCTCCCATGGTTCTCAGTGCCCACATTGGTCCTCTGGGTCCTCTCTTGTGGCCTCGTTGGTTACTGCTTCATAAAGGCTAACGGGATGGGCGCTGCTCCGAAGGTGCGGAATGCCACCAGGCCTCTGTATTCCTCCCTGGCTGGCCACACTTCTCCTAGCACTCCTCCAGCTGCAGCTGGGTTTGCCCGTCTGTTTCGTAGTAGAACTGCCAAATAGACAAGATCTGCTGTATCTGCCTTGCCCCTTCTGTGGGGCAGTCTAGCTAAGTTGCGCAGGCTGGTCTTAAACTTCTCAGTCCTCCCCATAGTCTCTCAGAGTGCTGAGGTCTAGGCATGTGCTTCATCCCTGGCTAGGTCTCCCACATCTCAGTCACTCTCTCCCCGTGTCTAGTCCCTGCTTTGCTTATCATCCTGTGATCCAGAGCATTGTGCCCTGGGCCCTGTTAACCTTCCCTTTCCCTGGCCAGTATGTCCACTATTTGCAATTTTAGAAATGGGTTATTTTATTTTTTTAACCTATATCAAAGGGGGATTGGCTGAGTATAGAAGCAGGGCCATCTTGAATGCATATCTCTCTCTGGGCTCATCTTTTTATTTCATTATAATTTTTTTTAATTGGAAAAGTAGCACGTTATTACTGTGATGAATCAAGTGTTTCACACATGAATATAACAAATGATCACTGCCTGTTTTACTTGATTCCCCACTATTCGAGGTGACCCGCATGAGTAGGCTGGTACTGTCCTAACACATGTTTCTGGGTGGCTTATTGGTTATTGCCTGTCTTCTTTGGAAGATAAAAGGAAGTCCTTTGTGGGCCGGAGGGATAGCTCAGTGGTTCCGGGGCCTGCCTTGCAAACGCAAGGTCCTGAGTTAGATCCCTGGTAACCACATACAATGCTGGGTGTAGAGACTCATGCCTACCAGCAATCAGTACCACATACTACAGTGCTGGGCGTGGTGGCTCACTGCCTGTAATCCCAGCACTCGGGAGGCAGAGACAGGCAGATTGCTGAGTTTGAGGCTTGCCTGGGCTACATAGTGAGCTCAGAGCCAGCCTGAACTACAAAGTGAAACCCTGTCTCAAAAAAAAAAGGAAGTCCTTTGCTCACTTTTACTTATTTTTTGAGGTGAATTGTGTGTTGCCCAAGCTGGCCTTGAATCTGGGTCAAGTACTTATTTTGTCCTAGCCTCATAAGTAGCAGGGACTTCAGGCATGTGCCAGACTCCTTGCTAGCTGCTGCTTCTTCTTTGGAGGGGGGTGTACTGAGAATTGAGCTCAGGACCTTGCACTTCCCAGTCAGGTGTGGTGTCTGCCAGCTAAAGCCCCAGCTTCTTCCTTGCTAGCCTCTAAATTCGGCATTGTGTACCTTTTATTCAATTCTGAGTTCTTCAAATATGGGATTTGAGTTCCTTATATCAGATAATGTATATGATGTGAAAATATTTAATCTCATCTCAGTGGCATTATGACTCAGACATCTTATTCATTCATTCACTCATTATTTATTTATTTATTTGAGACCCTGTCTTGTTTATTTATTTATTTATTTGAGACAGGGTCTCACTTTGTGGTTCAGGCTGGCCCTGAACTCACTATGTAGCCTAGGGGAGCCTCCAACCCTCAGCAGTCTCCTGCCTCTGCCTCCTGAGTGCTGGGATTACAGGTGTGAGCTACCACACCTGGCATTGTGTTATGTGGTACTGATTGCTGGTGGGTGTGAGTCACCACACCTGGCATTGTGGTATGTTGTTATCAGGGATTGAACCTAGGACCTTGTGCTTGCAAGGCAGAAGCCAGAACCACTGAACTAAATCCCCGACCATCAGAAGTTTTATATAAATTATATAATACAATGTTTATAGGTTTTGCTTTTGTACATTTCCTTTGTGGTCATATACAAGAAACCATTGCTTCCCTCAGTGGATTCTAAGAGCTATAGTTTTACTTTTTTTGGGTCTGTGATCCATTTGAGTTAGTTTTTATGTATGGTGTGACATAGGGGTCAAATTTCATTCTTTCTCATGTGAATATCCAGTTCTCCAGCACCATTTGTGGGGAAGAAAAAAGAAAATTATCCTTGTCAAAAATCAATTGACTGTAAATGTTCAGGTTTCTGTCTGGACTCTTAAATTCTGTTCCCTTGATCTATGTATGTGTTTATCCTTATGTCAGTGCTACACATTGTTGATACTGTAGTTTTGTGTAGTAAGTTTAAAATCCATTTTTGTATTTGTTTTTTGGCAGTACTAGGAAATAAACCCAGGGCCTCTGCTGAGCTACATCCCAGTCCTTTTTTATTTTGAAGACAGTCTCCCAGAGTTGCTCAGGTTGGGTTCAAATTTGTAGTCCTGCCACCTCAGCCTAATCCCAGAGTGGTGGGATTATAGGTTTGCTGCCACACCCAGCTGTTTGGGAAATTTTTGTGTGAAATCTGTTTTCCTGATTTTCAAGTGTCAGGATTCTTTTTTCCACTTCATAGCTCTAGAGTGCCCTCTTCTGTGAGTTTCATGAACTATGTTAAAAAATAGAATTTCATCATTTCTGAGATGTGGCGGTGCTTTTCTGTTATTTTTTGTTCATTCACTCATCTGTTTTCCTCTTTCATCTATTTTAGGGACCGTATTCTGCTTCTGGTATACATATACTTCACAGAGACATAAAAAGAAAAAAGCTGATCCCTGGTCATGCTGTTCATGTAACCCTTTTTGACAGTTTTTATAAACCGATAAAATATGACTGTGTTTGAGATCATTTTTGTCTGTTATAAGCTTCATTTTTGTCTGTTATAAGCTTCCTTTCAGGGAAAACCAATATACATTAATCAGAATACAGTGTAATTGTTTTTTTCTTTATGGTGCTGAGGATCCAACCCATGGCCTTGCTCATTTTAGGCAAGTGCTCTACCACTTGTATCCTTTTTTTTATTATTATTTTTTTTAGATAGGGTCTCGCTTAGTAATTCAGGCTGGCCCTGAGCTACTATATAGCCCAGTCAAGCCTCAACTCAGCAATCTTCCTGCCTCTGCCTTCTGAGTGCTGGGATTACAGATGTGAACCACCATGCCCAGCATCATGGTGTGTGGTACTGGTTGCTGGGTTTATGGGCGTGGTGGCTCATGCCCACCATGCCTAGTACTGTGGTATGAGGTACCTGGGATTGAACTCCACACCTTGCACTTGCCAGGCAGACACTGGAACCACTAAGCTAAATCCCTGGGCATAATAGTATTCTTCTTTTGAGACAGTCTTATTACATAATCCAGGTTGATGTGGCAGTCCTACTGCTTCAGATTCCGAAGTGCTGGGATATGTGCCACCATATCCAGCCCAATTATATTCTTTGTGAGAAATATTAAATATTCTTTATTTGGTATTATACATACACCACACTAAAATGCCTTTCAATAAGTAAATGGCAGCACTTTTTAGATTCAGGGAATTTAAATTGGCAGTCAAGGGCAAAAATATGTTTCTTCAACTACTGCCTTTTTAACAAGCTAATAAACACAAAGTGAAAAGGGAGTCTTGCTTGGTTCTCAGACAGTGAAGGATTTCCCTGGTATTTAAATATATTCACATAACCAGTTATAAGTCTAAATATAAATCCAACCTTCAGTAGGTTTTGAGACAACACATTCTCCATCTTTGAGAAAAGTTGAACATTACTAATCAAGTCCAACCATATATTTAGAAAGGGAAAACAGTGGTTGTATTTACTGGAATTATTATCCACCCTTGAAAAAAGATACCCATTTAACTACAAGCCAGTTTACTTAAATTAGGATTGTCCAACAAAAATACTCTGTCAGCCACTCATGATCTGAATCTGGTGTATGAGATCCATTAAATTATGGAACACATAAAAAAGTCATGAGACATTTCTGTTCTGTAATAAATAAGGCAGTAACTATTATTCATTAGTAGCTTTTTTTGAGATAAGCTATTATGTCTGCCCTTTCTCCCTTCTTCTTAATGCCAGCAAATATCATTTTTGTTCCAGGGATGTACTTCTTGGGGTTCTCCAGATACTCCATCAATGTATCCTCTCCCCAGGTGATGCCTTTGTTTTTGTTGGCATCTGTATAAGAGAATCCAACAGTTTGACCTGTTTTGCACCCGAACAGACCTTGGAGATTGGGCCCAGTCTTGTGCTTGCCTCCCTTCTCCACAGTGTGGCACTGGGAACACTTCTGTCCAAAAATCTTCTTGCCCTTCTCTACATTACCCATTTTTATATCTGCTGCAGCTTCCCGCTGGGTGCCCACCGCTCTTTGCTCATTACCGCAAGGAAGTCCCCAACTCAGAAGCCGGACGTCCTGCTCTCTCCCAATTATATTCTTAAAAGTAAATATTCATATGAATTGTTCTTTAATTTTCTTCTGTTTACTATATATGAGATGTTTTAAAATTGGGAATGTACATCAGCTGAAGTGTTCTTTTCTTGCTTTTTGACTACATTCTTGAACTGAGGATATAGCTCAGTGATACAGCTCTTGCCTAGCATGTATGAGGCTCTGGGTTGAATCCTCGGGACCATAAGACAAAATCTTAGATTTCTTGAAGTAATTTAGGGAGTAGACTCTCTTTTCCTGGCAGTTCACCTTTTCTTGTTCGGAAGACAGGATTCATGTATGGTCTGAGAAAGAAGCTGGGCCGATGGCAGACAGTGTGACACTCTCATCCTTCATCCCCTGGAGACCTATTTAATGCTGGCAGTCACTCTTATATGACTGTTAACCCCACCATGTACTCGGTGTCTAAAATAGCTTTATGCAGGGTTATCCTGTGTGTTGCCATCTCTCTGCTGACCCTAGATCTGCTACCTCTGACCACACTATTCGAGGTGATGTGCTTTTCAGGGAACTCTGGGAACGGATGCTTTGTGTGTATCTCCCCTGTCACTCAGCATGTGTGTCACAGAATCTTTCCTTATGCTGGACAGGGCGTCTGAGGAGTGCTGATGGGGTATTGAGAGACTTGTGTTTTATTCCCTCCAGGGGAACCAGGAAGTGGGACGGAAAGTGATACTTCTCCGGATTTCCACAATCAGGAAAATGAGCCCAGCCAGGAGGACCCTGAGGATCTGGATGGATCTGTGCAGGGAGTGAAACCTCAGAAGGCTGCTTCTTCCACTTCCTCAGGGAGTCATCATAGCAGCCATAAAAAACGAAAGAATAAAAACCGGCACAGGTCAGTGGCAGGGACCCCACCCCCACAGCTCCGATGACTGTCGGTGCAGAGGGACCTTCCTAGAATCAAAACGCTTCAGCATGGACAGAATTCCTTGGCTCCAGTGAAACCAGCTAATGTGTTAAGGGAAGAGTTGGTGGGCAGTAAAGTGACCCCCGAAGGAGGACTACAGGACATCCTTCCGCTGTTCCTAGTGCAGAACCCTAACCCTAAGCCCAAGAACATTGTTTAATGTTGTGAATTTGGACCCCTTTCAGAAGAGAAAAGAGGGAAATAGAAATGGAATCTGTAATAGTATTTGATAAACGACACTAGTGTGTACTGGGTAAAGTGGGATAATCTTTTGCTTTCACTCCTGATCCTTACCTACTCTTACGAGAATTGGTTTAATGTGCCTTTAAAAAATTTTAAATACAAGCTTTTTGACAAATTATGATTCTTGTGTTTTTATAGTTCTCTGCAATATGCTGACTTCAGGTACTGGGAACAAAAGCTATAAAATGGGAGAGTGCCTTTCTAGATAATATTTGTCCACCATGTCTTTTGCAGTGCCTAATGAGATAGGAAGGACATCAGTGGACAAAGAGGTCAGGCGTCACCCAGAGTGGATTTTAGAATTCACTCTGCCTGGGGTTTGTATGATAATGCCGGAGGCTGTGAACTCAGAAAATTGTGACTTCTATAGCATCATTCAAGAGGATAGTGTGTCATTTCTAGAGTCAGGAATCTCATCCTGGCTACAAACCCAGGAACTTTGGAAATGGGTTTTTCTCATCTGGCTCTTGTCCTGCTTGCTGAGGAAGCCTGCATGCTGAAGAGGTGAAAGGGGCATGGCAGAGATGGGCTGTGTTCCTTGTCCTCCAGTTTGCTTTTAGATTTTGTTTAAGAAACCCATAGAGCTGAGTGTGGTGTTGCACACCTGTAAGCCCAGCATTTGAGAGGCTGAGGCAGGAGGATCACCATGAGTTGGAGGCCAGCCAAAGCTACATAGCGAGTTGAAGGCTAGCCTGAACTACATAGTGGGACCCTGTCTCAAAATAAGTAAAAAAAAAAAAAATGAGGTGGGCATGGTGGCACACACCTGTAATCCCAGTACTGAGGGTGCTGATTCAGGAGCATCACCATGAGTTCGAGGCCTGCCGGGGCTACATAGTGAGTTCAAGGCTAGCCTGAGCTACACAGTGAGACTCTGTCTAAAAAGAAAACCCCAAAAACAAAAGCCCCAAGCAAACAAACAAATAGATAAAAGAAACCTGTAGGAGATTTCCTTCATGCACGAAGATATTAAAATTGTTAGCTTTATGGATTTAGAATGGGGGTAATACAGAATTAAACTTACTAGTTTGAATCTCTTCGCCATTAATTGATTCTTTTCTTGTTAATAGTAATGGTGTTTTTTCTTTTTGACTGCAGAAATAATATTTCCTCCAAACAGTGACAAAGAACTGCTGCTTAACATTTTTCTGCACATCAAAAGTCACCATGTTAATCTCAAAACTGTAGTAAGAAGCAACAAAAACGGATTTTTGGTGTTGGTGGGAATAAGGCTTTAGGTTATTTAACCACCATGATGGGACTGGTGCTCACCTATTACTGCCAGCAGAGAACCATGTTCTGAAACAATATTTCTTTTAATTTGAAAAACTTATTTTGTGTGTTGGGGATCAAACCTGGCTTCCTCCGTGCTCGGCAAACTACTACTGTTGAGATGTATACCCAGCTGCTTAAAAATATTCTAAAAGTTTTCAGAATGATTAAGTATTATGCTCTGTGTTGCCTGTGTTGTTTTAAAGTAATGGCTGTTTTCCTATTTCAGAGTGTCTAGAGTAGGGAGGAAACTCCTTGAAAGTGTCTGGGACTTTTTCCATTACTGATCAGTATACAGTGTTCTCTAGGTAGCTGTTTCTTTCAGGTAATACTTCATTTTCACTAATGATGTGATCAGCCAATTGATAAAGGGGAGCATTGAATTAACTTTTTCTTGCAGGCTTTTGTACATTACTTAGAAGAAAATACTTCCTTATACTTTTCTCTCCTGGACCTGGGCGCAAATGAACCCTTTCCATAAAAACATGGGTCCATCTATAAAGACCTTCGGTGTTAACTGCTTTCACAAGTGGTGTTTTCTGTTCAGAAAGCAGATTCCTGTGGTTCTGTAGCTGACTGGTCTCCTCTCGTGGCTCAGGCAACTCTTCTGCCCAAGAGAAGAGAGTGGCGCTCATTTGCTTTCTCTCTCAGGATGCCCAAATGGTACCTCAGTGGCCAGTTAAGGCTTTTGGATTCCTGCCATCTTTAGTCAGGAATGGGTCGGTCTAAAGCCCTCACCCTCAACTGGTGTCTTCCTGGGGCTGACACACTGGGCTGTGGGGTGGAATGTGTGTCACCACGCGTGTCGGTCAATCAGCACCCTGTATGGTACTTGCTGTTCCTCACTTGTCCCCTTGGCCCTTAGATTCAGTGGTATACTTTTCAGCAAATATTTGACTACTCATGTGCCAGGCACTGTTCAGTGGGGAAGTAAATATAGTACTTCAGCAAAAGAAAATGACTTCTGAATTTATCTGCTTCTGGAATAATGAAGTTTATCAAGTAATTTTTTAGTATTTATAAACAATCACAGGGTTCTAAAATTTTTTTCTTTGCAGTACCAGGAATTAAACTCAGGATCTTGCGCTTGCAAGGCAGGCTCAGTGCCACTGAACTAAATCCCTGAATTACTACATTTTATCTTGCATCTGAAGAACGATTAAGAGCTGGGAATATAGTTCAATGGCACCACTTCTGCCTGGCAAGTTCAAGATTCTGAGTTCGATTCCACTACTGGAAGTAAAGAAAAATAATTAAATACCAGTGTCTTTAAAGCAAAAATTCAAGTAACTCATAGCTGCCTTTGTAGGCTTTTACTATTTTACCAAATCCAAGTTTACTTGCAGTGCAGGGGATTGAGCTCAGAGCCTTTGCAATGAGCTCCTGAGCTCCCGAGCTCCCTCCCCTTTTTTTATTTATGTTCAGACAGGGTCTCACTGAATTGCTAAGTTGACTTGACAGGACTTGAATTTAGAATCCCCCTGCCTCAACTTCCCAGAATATTAGGATTACAGGTATGTCATCATACCTGGCTTAAACCCATGTTTTGATTAAATAGGTACATTTTAATTTATTATTTTTATTATTTTATTTATTTATTTATTTATTTATTTTTGTGGTACCAGGGATTGAACTCAGGCCCTTGTCCTTGCAAAGTAGGCACAGTACCACTTGATCTAAATCCCCGGCCCTATTTTATTCATTGAGGTAGGGTCTTGCTATATAGTTCAGACTGGCCTCAAACTTAACAAGTGGAACTTTTTTTTTTTGAGACAGGGTCTCGCTTTGTAGTTCAGGCTGGCCCTGAGCTCACTATGGAGCCCAGGCAAACCTGGAACTCAGCAATCCTCCTGTCTCTGCCTCCTGAGTGCTGGGATTACAGGCGTGAGCCACCACGCCCGGCTACAAGTGGTACTTTTGCCTCAGCCTTCCAGGGGCTGGGATTGTAGGTATGCACCATCACCCCCAGCTCATTTTAATTTTTTTAATTTTTTCCTGTTGATAGGGATTGAACTTGGCCTTGTGCATGATACATACTCTACCAGTGAGCTGTACCACCAGCTGATATAGTCTTTCGTAATTTGTGAACACAGCCTGAGAATAAACTGCCTTTTAATTTCAGCTCTGCACACTTACTATTACCTGAGGGTATTGAGGTTAAGCTTTCTTCCAACTTCACACCTGTGTATATTGTCTAGAAGGCAAATGCAACCGTTTGCGTGGTGCTTTGCCACCTCTCTGCAGTCTGAAAGGGCCTGGAGCCAGCCAAGGCTCTGGGGTCACGCCCCTGGCTAAGATTTGCTTTGGAGCTCTGCCCAGACCGTGATCTGTCAGCAGGGGTGGCACCAAATTGCGTGCTCGTCTGTGCTGCTGCCTCGCAGATCCTCCAGGTGTGGGTGCTGTGGGGCAGTTTTCCTTCCTGTTAACAGGGCCATGTGGATTTTGGTATTCTGTAGTCAGTTAACTGCCTGGTATCACCACCTTAAGGGGCCGAGTAATACTGCTCTTTGGATTCTGGAACACGACTCGGACGCTCAAGTTCATTCATTCAACCTTGGCTTCTAGGATGGATGCTGTAGCAAAGAGCACCAAGTTCCTGGCACTTAGACCATAGAACGCCAGTAAAACGTTGCCCAATGTTTTCCTTGTCTTAAAGTTTGAAATATTTTTGTCATTTATTTTAGTGAATTATAATATGCTGAGTTATAAGTACCTTTCATCGTAAGACTAAACCTTTCTTCCTCTATTCTAATGCTCTAACAACACTTTTCAATACAACTATTTTTAAAGTTCTAACTGATTCTGGAAGCTAATAAAAAGGATGCAGTTCCCTGTAGTTTTCTAATGAAATAACTTTTCCTTGCATTGCCTGTCCTTTTCCTGTGGAGTCCATTGAGGGAAGGGAATCTCCTGACCACAGATTCTTTGGTGGTTTGGTGTTTGAAACTATGGCTTAAAATTCTTAAAACTGATTTTATTTCTACCAATCTTGCTAGGGTGGCTAATCGACTAATTTGTTCAATTAGTGTATTAATTTCTGTTGCTTTCTTCCTTTCAAATGCTGCCCCTCAGCCCGTCTGGCATGTTTGATTATGACTTTGAGTAAGTTTGATTTGAATTAGTATTTGTGCTGTGTTGTTTAGTGTGTAGAGACCATTATGCCTTTTTGAGATCTTTCTAACCCATAGTTTATCTGTTTAATTGTAGGTATGTATATTAGGTTAGGCTGGGAAGTTTTTTTTAAAAACAGAAAAACGTGATGGAGGTAACATTTTATTTAATAACTTAAGCAAAATTAAGTATACTTCACTTTTATGCATTTCAATTTTCTTTTAAAATAGATAAACTTTAATGCATACTTAAATTGATTTTCCGGCTTTGCTTCATAAAGAGATTAATAGTTTTAAGATTTAGGTATTTTGCTTTGGAAATTTAAAAATTGAAATTCATTTAATTTCGTTTGTGTTTCATGTCAAGAAATACAACTTCTAGTCTCTTTCCTGCTCTCAATCACCAGGAGTTCAGTAATTTTCAGTGATACAGTTACAGAGCTAACATGTTAACATAGAGCATACCCTCTTGAGCCAGTCTATTTAACATGTAATTTGGGGATACATTTTAAAAAATGACATGACTTTGTAACTGCTATAAATTTCTTTTTGAGTCATCCAAGTTTGCCTTAAGGCAAAAATATCTGCTCGTATTTTTTAATGCTTCCTTAGTAATACCTGGGTAAACAGCAAAATAAGACATAGTCTAATGGAGAATATGGATTTTACTTAACCAGCTAGCCTTGCTATAGCTTGTGACCGTACAGTAGCTATTGTTGACCCCGTTTTCTGTAAATTAAAATGCAAATGTCTTTTATCTTTCCTATCACAGGATTGATCTGAAGTTAAACAAAAAACCACGAGCTGTAAGTATCAGTCAGACCACTTGAGAGAGGCTCGAAGTTTTGTAGATAATTAGAAAAATGTCTCATCTTCAGAGCTTTAGTATTCCTAATCTAGGTCACACTTTTGAAGTCTGGTTTGTCTGTATACACTTTAAAAAAAATTTTTTTTTCTTTATACACTTTTAACTTTTAGATACTGTTTACTTTTTATTTTGGAGAGAATAAAGGGTCACACTTTCTCATTTTTTGTTTTTGGGTATCTTTTTTGGTACTGAGAATTGAAGCCAGGACCTTTGAACTGAGGTGCATCTCTAATCCTTTTTAAAAAATTTTGAAACAAGAGTTTTGTTAAGTGCTCAGGCTGGGCTCAAAGTCATGATCTTCCTGCCTCAGCCTGGCAGAATGCTGATATTACAAGAATGCACCACCATGTCCAGCAAGACATGCCTTAGATTAAATAATAAATAGTTGCTACTAGCCCCCTCCCCCTGTGAGTTTATGTGGTCTAGTAAGAGCAGAATTGTATTTCAGTTGCTATTATGGACCTTCAGAAGACAGACCCTTTTCAGATGTGACATACTATATATGGATTTGAAATACAATCTTTAGCTATAGAACAATTCCTCAGCACAGTTATTTAGTAAATTTGTTTTTTCCTTAGGGTTAAACCAGTGTTCTGTGGAGAGTAAGTTGGGACTTTTGTTTCTTTCTCTTCAGGACTATTAGAAGACTCATTAGTACAGAAGCTTCCAGGCTGTAGAGCCCTGCTTCCCTTCTCCGACCTCACACAGATAAACATCCCTCATCTGAGTGCGTGGCTGCCCACCTCTGCTCTCCCAGACCCAGTGCCTGTGACTCTTGAGTAGTTTGTTCTAAATGTGGCGACAAGTCATTTCTGTAAGACATCGCGTTGCTCGCTTTGTGTCATTTTTAGAAACGACTGCAGGGAGGCCGAGATGTGGTTGTAGTCCCAGCGCATTGCTCTGCGCAATTCTCCCTTAGAATGAATGTCTCCCCCAGACTGCCTGGCCTGGCTCCATCTGTGATCCCCGTCAAGACACACTCTCTGGTTTTGTATTACGCTGATCGTAGACCACAAGTCACATTTCTGATGTAGGCTGTAAATATCTGGTATTTCTCTTATTTTGTGTTTTATTATTTTCTGTTGTTTTTATCGTCTTATTTCTTTCTGGGACTTTTTGTAATGCTTTTGTACAGCTTATACCTTCCTGCTGACATATCTGATAATCTCTCCCATGCAGTTGCCAATACTCTTAACTGAAAAATAATGTGGTTTAGTATAAGTAAAATGAGAAACTTGGCTCTGTGCTGTTTTGCAGGGGGAAGGTAGAGTGTTTGTTTAATAATTACCTATCTTAAATCTCTCTTGAGTTGGAAGCAATTTCATGTTCAAGGAATAGGAGAAGCTGAAAACCATAAGTTTAAATCACTCCTTTTAAAATAGATACTTTTATTCTTTTGTACAAATAAAATTCATAGGTTTTGACTTCTCATGCTTTACTTTCAAACCTGAGATTGTTTTCTCATTGATTTGATTTATTTATAATCATGCCTTATGGAAATTTCCTTCTTTGTCCATCATTCTGGTGGTATTCAGCTGATTAAATATTGCTCCAGAGGTCACCAGGGGAATGAAAGGCTAAAAAAAAATTATACCAAGACAGGTATGATGGCACACATCTGTAATGCCAGCACTTCAAAAGGCTGAGGCAGGAGGATCCTTGCAAGTTTGAGGCCAGCTTGTGCTACATAGCGAATTGAAGGCCAGCCGTCTCCTCTTCATAAGAATTGAGTCACTAGGGCCAGAGATGTAGCTTGGTGGTGCTGTGTGTGCCTTGCAAGTGCAAGATCCTGAGTTTGATCCCTGATACCAAAAAGAAGAAAAAGAAAAAGACAACAGAAACTAGAGAAAATAAAAGTAAGAGACAGTGTTCATAACTAGACAACAAAAATAAGAGAAAATGTTCGTAACTGAAGTGAAGGGTCGTGTGAGAGCCAGCACTGGCCAGAGGAACACCTTCCTTGTAGAGTTGGGGGCCAAGGAAGATGCTGGTGCTTGTTACCTGTCTGGTGTCATGGTTGCCTCCCTGGGCTGCACATTGCAATCATTTGGGAAGCCTAAACATGCTGCCAAACTGAGCAACACCCCTGGAGACCAGGGTATAGCCTACTTACTGGGTTTCCTTCCAGAGCCCCCAAGAGGCTGATAAGAAACTAAGTTGAGAATCTAAAGTTGCATTGGAAACCAGCTTGATTTAAATCCTTCACTAGGAGTCAGCATTAGGGATAAGGTTGGGGCCTCATTTTTCCTTTAGGTCTGTTCAGCCTTAGTCTTTTTTTTTTTTTTTTTTTTTTTTTTTTTTTTTTTTTTTTTTTTTTTTTTTTTTTTTTTTCTAGATAGGGTCTTGCTTTGTAGTTCAGGCTGGCACTGAGCTCACTATGTAGCCCAGGCAAACCTTGAACTCACAGTAATCTTTCTGCCTCTGACTCCAGTGTTGGGATTACAGGCGTGAGCCACCATACCTGGCATTGTGGTGTGTGGTACTGATTGCTGGTGGGCATGAGTCACCACGCCTGGCTTTGTTATATGTGGTTACCGGGGATTAAACTCAGGACCTTGCGCTTGCTAGGCAGGCACTGGAACTACTGAGCTAAATCTCCGGCCCCCAACCTTAGTCCTTTAATTCTCTCATCACTTTCTAAGAAGTATGTCCATTGTGTTGGTATTTGTAGAGCTAAATGTGAATGGGTTCTATTAGCAGAAGTCCAAAAAAAAATTTTTTTTTAAGAACTTGAGAGTTTTAGATGGCTTTGGGTTTGGTAGCAGAACTCTTCATGTCAGGGTTTTTAAGGAAATAGGTACTTCTGTTTAGAGTGTGTCTTTGGATAACAGTGACAAGCTTTCTATGTTCTAGTAGTTTCCCTTTTCTGGGAGGCAGGAGTAGGATTCTGGGCTTTCCTTGATTCAGGAAAGTGCACAACAGACCTTAAAATCTCTCTGCCTCTCATATTTTGGTATTTGCTGGAGATACGTTCATAATGCTGATGACAGGTGTGTTATTTCCAGGCACACTGGCACATGCCTGCAGTCCCAGCACCAAGAGGCTGAGGCAGGGTTATAAGTCAAGGTCAGCCAAGACTACAATAGCGAGTTCCTGTGTCAAAAAGCAACAAAATGAGAGTTTTATTTATTATTGCAGGGCTCATTATCAAACCCAGGCCTTCCTCATGCTAGACAAGTACTCTGCTGCTTGGCTTTACCTTCTGCCCCAAGATGCATTATTGAAAGTCACGTCTACCATGTGAATCAGGACTAGACACAGGATACCTGGTTCATACTCATTTTTCTCATAAATGCAGCTATTGATAAGGGATCTTAAAATTTCCCTGTTATTTGTGAAGTTGGCTAGGAATGCCGGAGGTAATCAAATCTTTCTTTGTATGTGTGTGGGTTTTCCCAGGGATTGAACTGATGTAGCCACATAACCCTTTTAAAATTTTGAGACAGGGTCTCACTCAGTTGCTAAATTGCTCAGTTTGGGCTTGAATTTGCAGTCCTCCTGCTTCAGTCTCCCAGAGAGCCGGAATTACAGCCTTGTACTGTCCTGCCTGGCAATAGTTAAGAGAGATTGATTGGTTTCCTTACATTAGGGTCCTTTAGGAAAAGGCATCATTGGTTCCTTGCCTGCCATGTACCATGCTTGTGACACTGAACTGTGGTTACCAGTTAAGTTTATTTGACTTTTTTTTTTTTTTTTTTTTTTGAGACAGGGTCTCGCTTTGTAGTTCAGGCTGGCCCTGAGCTCACTATGTAGCCCAGGTAAGCCTCGAACTCACAATCCTCCTGTCTCTGCCTCCTGAGTGCTGGGATTACAGGCGTGAGCCACCACGCCTGGCAAGTTTATTTGACTTTTTTAAGATTAGGATGAGGTGATGACCTTGATCAAGTTATTGATTTTAAAAGTGCTACCCAGGTCTAGTGGCTCACACACTGTAACCCCGGCACTCAAGCAGTAGAGACAGGATCTCTAGTCCAGAGCCAGCCTGGGCAATTTACTCTCTCAAAGGAAAGAAAGAAGTGCAGAAGAAAGGCTACATTGTCAGAGGACAGTACCAATAGGGTTAACCCTCTGGGTGACCTTTATCCTCCTGTCTTCCCCTGCCAGCAGTTTCTGAGCTGGAACAGCCACCAGGCCCCTGAGAAGTGTTTGCTTCTGGTCCTGTTATCATGGGTCACTTGGGCTTGGAGCAGTACTTTGCTCTGAGTTGCAGGGACAGAAAATGAATTGGATTAAAGAACTGGAGTATCACAGTGAGATTGACTTCTGGGATATGGCCTTCCTGTCTAATGCAGAGAGACAGAGGAAGTACAAGAGGACTTTGTGCCATTGAGGGGAGATGTGCTGTTCGGTACTTTATCCTTCTCTGCTCTTGACGCTAGGATGTCCTTTGCTCCTTTTGATAGTTACAAGAGATTAGGAAGAAGAAAGAAAAAAAGCCCAGGCCTTTTCTTGCAACATTCTTTGTCCTACACTAGGAAGATGGTGTCAGTATAAAGCTTCCTCCTGGGATCTTTTTTTTTTTTTTGAGACAGAGTCTCGCTTTGTAGTTCAGGCTGGCTCTGAGCTCACTATGTAGCCCAGGCAAGCCTCGAACTCAGCGATCCTCCTGCCTCTGCCTTCCGAGTGCTGGGATGACAGGTGTGAGCCACCAGGCCCAGCACTGTGGTATGTGGTGTTGATTATTGGTGGGCATGAGTCTCCACGCCCAGCATTGTATGTGGTTACCAGGATCGAACTCAGGACCCTTGTGCTTGCGAGGCAGACGCCGGAACCACTGAGCTAAACCTCCGGCCCCTGCTTCCTGGGATCTTGAATGGATTCTTCTAAGGACTGAGGATGTACATTCTTTTTAGACTCACAATGTTCCAAACCCTATCATACCCTCGAAGTTGAAAGTGGGGAATGAGAACAACCCACAGAGTGGATTGGGAGTCACCAGAGCCTGGGAGAGGGGCTGTAGGGAAGTGTGAGCTTGGGCAAGACCCTCAGACCTGCTGTACCCATCAGGAGAGGCCGTCTGTCCTAGGGCTGAGAAGTGATGTTAGGAATCATCAGTCCTTATGTAGGTGAAACAGTTTCCCATAACTTTATGCTGTTTGTTCAGAAGAAAATCCTTATTCTGAAAGAGTAGAAGGCAGGGATCAGAATTATTTCCACTTCCAACCTTGAGGGTTTGGGTGCTGGGTGCCATTAAATCATTGTTGTTTGCCGGGTGTGGTGGCTCACGCCTGTAATCCCAGCACTTGGGAGGCAGAGACAGGAGGATTGCTGAGTTCGAGGCTTGCCTGGACTACATAGTGAGCTCAGAGCCAGCCTGAACTACAAAGCAAGACTCTGTCTCAAAAAAAAAAAAAAATCATTGTTGTTTTTTGAGACAGAGTCTCACTGTGTAATTTAGGCTGACCTTGGACTCACAGCAGTCCTCCTGCCTCAGCCTCCTGAGTGCTGGGATCATAGGTATGTGCCACCACATCTGACCAGGTGTGGTGTTTTGAGACTTAGTTTTTGCATTTATGCTGAATTTTCTGCCCCTCAATCACATTCCAAAATCCCAAGACACTGTTGGACTTAAAAATGTAAATCTTAAGCTGAGTGTAATGATGGTCAGTTAGCTCAGCTGTTCAAGAGGCTGGGGCAGGAGGGTCACAGGTTGAAGGTCAGGCTGGGCAATTTAGGGAGATCCATCACAAGTTTTTATTTTATTTTGTTTTGTTTGTTTTTTGAGACAGAGTCTCACTTTGTAGTTCAGACTGGCCCTGAACTCGCTATGCAGCCCAGGCAATCCTTGAATTCGAGGCAATCCTCCTGCCTCTGCCTTCTGAGTGCTGGGATTACAGGCGTGAGCCATCACACCCATCACTGTGGTGTGTGGTTACTGGGGATCGAACTTGGGACTTTGCACTTGCCAGGCAGACGCCAGAACCACTGAGATAAATCCTGGCCCTCAACATTTTTTTTCAAAGGAGGGGATGGCAGTAGTAATGGAATGTAGCTCAGTATAGACCATTTGTTTGAGATGTCTGAGGCCATAGGTTCAGGCCCTTGTACAGCAAGTAAATACAGATAAATAGAAGGTGTTCCCTCTGAAGCCCTAACTCTCTTGTGTGGGGAGAAGAAAGCACATTTATTTCTCCTGAGAAGGTGTCCTGTTAAGTGCCTGGAGCAGTGACAGATGAAAGGTGCAGGGACCATGAAATGGGGGTTGGAATCTTGCTTTCTGTCAGCGCGAATGCGTGCATTCATGTGGGAATCTTCGAAGTAGCGAGCTTCATGGATCAGAACAGTTTTCCACTTTGAAAGTCAGAGTTGCCACCCCTGGCTGGGCTGTGTCTGGATGCTGGCCTCACCTAGGGCAGAGTTCTCATGGGAGGGTGTAGGGCGACCGGGGTGGGGAGAACGGATTCAGCCTTGGGTGTGTGTTCGCCTTGGGACTCAGCCTGCTGTATCTCCTCATTTTGACTGTGCTTGTGTATCATACATGAATGTTAGTTCATTAGTCCCTATGGATTATTTATGAATATTAAGTTGAGCCACAAAAAATTGCTGGTATTCAAATTGTTTTGATCTATGAAAATGGCAATTAACTATGGTTTAAAAATAAACTTGTATGTGTTAGAGGGGTGTATATCCAAGTTTTTACCATTCATGTACAAGAGTAAACTTGGAGCTGGGGATGGTGGCACACACCTATTATAGTGTAAGCTACTTGGAACGTGGAGGCAGAAGTATTTCAAGTTCAAGGCCAGCTTGGGCAATTTAGTGCAACGATAGCAATCATATCTGAAATAATTTTTTTTTTTTTTTGTGGGAGGTGGATAAAGGTCTCGCTCTGTAGTTCAGGCTGCTGTTAAACTCACTGTGGAGTCTGGGCTGGCCTTGATCTTGTGGTGATCCTCCTGCTTCCACCGCTAGACAGCTGGGATTACAAGTGTGCTGAAATTTTAGAAAAATTGTTAAAGGTGAGGTACTGTATATAGCTCAGTGATAGAGGGCTTACCTAGTACATGTAAAGCCCTAGGATCAATTTAAAGTACTTCAAACAAAAATAAAGTTTGGGGACCCCTGGCTGATATACCCTTCCCCAGCTTAACATCTCTACCCTCACGGTTTATTTCCATACCCCAGGAAGGGAGGGGAGTTCACAACAGTTTATTAATTAGAATGTGTTTATATATGTATTCAGCCTATCTTACTTTGAGTTGCTATTAAAAATAGCATAAACTAGTGGGTTTACAAAAAAACATTTCTTAACAGTTCTGGAGGCTAGGATACTTATGAGTGATGCGCCAGCAAATTCTGTGTCTGTTGAAGGCCTGATTTCTGACTCAGATGACCGCTTCCTGCTACATCTTCACAGAGTGGAAAGGGAACCAGCTCTATGAGGCCTCTAAAGAGTCCCGGTAGACGACACTAATCGCATTCATGGGGCTCTAAGAGCGAGCGCCCTTGAGATCTGGGTATATTCCAGGGACCTTCCTCCTAACCCATCACCCTGAGGTGATAAGATCAACAGTTTTGAGGGAACACAGATATGCAGACCATGGCAGTGTACACATACCATGCAAATGAGCTGAGATGCAGTCAGTGAAGAGCTCCTGTTCCTCAGCCACCACCTCCTCCTCTTCCCAGAGACAACCCTGAGTGAGGGTCCTTCCAGGGGAGCTGGGTATATAAATGAGCATTCCACACACATAAAGGTCGGTGGCTGTTTACAAAGTT
>PVIC010032395.1:0-11479 GCA_004025085.1 Thryonomys swinderianus
AGGTCTATACTCAACTTTTGGAAAACAGAACATCCCTGTCCTGAGAAGCTCTACTGTAGTGAATCTAAGAAGGACAGACTTGCCAAGCAAGGGAGAAAACCTGAGCCCCCAAGGCTTATTGACTTGGTAAATTCTCCATCATCTGAGCCTGGTGATCAGCCTGCACCTTCAGAATTTGAGTGAAGAGAATGAGGGATTTACAAATAAGTGGCAACAGGCTGTATGGCCAAGATTTTTTCTGATTTAATGAGAACAGTGAAGAGAAACTGCTGGGCCAGCTGGAACCCAGAAGGGTAAATTCACTACAGGAACCACATATCCATGGCAGCCAGCAGCTGAGTCAGCCAGGGTCTTTCACCACTGGTGGGCTATTTGGATTTCTCCTGCGCCACCTGGCAGATGGACTCTTGCCTTTTTCTTCTTCCAAAATCTGCATTTATAGCTCCTTGACATGGACAAGTCCCTGCTGACTGATGCAGTCAGATAATTTACTTTAACCCGCTTTTTTCCTAGTCTGGTTTCAAATGAAGACAGGGACCTCAGTTACTCTTTCTCTTGCTTAGAGGCGTTTCCCTTTTGAAACAACTTTCCTATTTCTGCCCTTATGAAGATAGTGTTTTATTCCTTCTGGTGCCATCAGAGATGCATCAAGTCAGAGATGCCCCATTACCAACCAATAAATACAATGGGTTTCAGAAACATTAAGGAGTTCGCTTCAGTGCACAGAGCCCATAGATGCTGAGCTAGGTCTCAAAGCCAGAGCTTGTTCTCTTTCCCCCATTATCACTCTGTCCCTGGCCCTCTTAGTAAAGCAAATTTCATTTGCTTTTCCTTTGCAATGACTCAAGAACTCGTTTTTTTCTCTTGTGTCTATCTACCCCAAAATGGATTTTTATTACTTTTAATAAGCCTTTGGATGTATCCTCTTTGACTACAGAAGAGATGATAAGTGCCTTTAATTCCCTTTAAATGTTTTCTGAGATCTTACTCAACCCACATTCCCTTTCTAAAAAATGCTTTATTAAATAATATGAGATAATTGGTTGCTGTTAGAATGTCTCAAAATCTTCATAGTTTGCTATCTCTGCTCTTTTTCATACATTGCATTTTTTTCTACTTCTACATACCCTAAAAGGATGAAAGCAGTTTTAGAAGAATGAATACAGGCTGGAAAAACTTTGAAAAGCACTACAGAAAAATGCTAAGTTACTTTGAATAGACTGTTAAATATGGAAACTCCTGAAGTAAATGAGAATTCTAGAAAAAGCCTAACCACCTTAGGAATAGCCTAAGTTTTGGATATAGAATATTAGGAATCCTTTGTGTGGAGGGTACTACTGGCAAAGACCAGAAGTAAGGGAAGAATTAGTTATTAGAAACTGGCAGAAATGGAACTCTTATCATGAAGTGGTAAATAGCAGAGAAAAACTCTGTCTTGTAAAATTAAAGATTTGAAGAGTGAGGAAGACTAGGAGTTTTGCTGGCTTTGAGACTGAGGGGGTATTATAATGGGAATACCAGTGGTCTCAAAGGCAAGAAGGGAATTCTAGCTGGTAACTCTGGGAACTGGGAGCCTCAACTACACCTGCATGAAGATGCATTTTTCTGCAACCTAAAGATTTGAAAGCAGATTCTTTCATGCAGCCTATTGATAAGAGCCTGGCTAGATGACATGTTGACTTCAGCCTTGTGAGACTCTCAGCAAAAGAGCAAGGTAAGTTCACCTGGTAGTCTCACCTGGATAACTGTGACATGTAAATGCGCTGGTCTTTTAAGATACTGATTTTGTAACAATTCATTGGAGCAGTAAAAGGAAACACCTACACTGTGGTTCATAGTAGATTATTGTTATATCTTTTGTTTGTTTTAGAAAATTCTCACCCTTTCTTCACACATTCCTTGTGACCCATTTTTCAGTCTTCTTCTCCTAGACCTTGAATCAGATGAACATGAGGTATTGTCATCCACTGTCCTTGATTATTTTATATCTTAAGATACTGTCTTAATGTGTATTCTTCACCATTCCTTCTTGCTTATGACACACAGAGTGTGTTCCTTGTCTTGTTTCCATTTCATTTATATTCTTCCCCAACTTTTCTAATCTGCTCTTGAACCCACCTACTAGTCTTAATTTCATTTTTGCATCCTTCAGATTTAGAAACATAATTTGATTCTTCTTGTGTTATTCCAATTTTTTTGCATGAATTTCTTTGTCTTTCACCTATTTCCTTTATACCTCGTTGTATTTTTCATTGCTGTGCTCCTGCTGTCACATGCTAGGTGAGAGGGCAGTCACAGTCCAAACACCGCAGAGCCTCAGGCTGATGATGTCTTCCCTGGCCCCACTGCAGTGCACCCTCCAGCAGGCTGTTGTCCTAGAGGTACAACCATCCAGCCTAGTATGTAAGGTTTTCTGATTCAGTCTCAGTACAAGAGTAAAGCTTGGCAAAGGTTCAAATTGAGAACTTTTGATACTTTTGCTGCCTGTTTCCATCACTTTCTGCTAATCTTGTTTGGCTCTTGTGATTCATTTGGGAACTGGTGAGGGTGGGCTCACTTTTTTACACCCCCTCAATGCTGTTCTGAGGCCTCGTCCCTTCAGCAATTCTTAGCTCTAGTCCTCTTTTATCTTGAGAAGACTGCAAGGCATTTGTGGAGCTACTTGTCCCTGCAAGCTTTATTTTGGGGCTCCTCAGCAATGTCACCCCTGGGATGTCAGATCTTCCTTCCTGAACTGCCCTACCAACCAGGTTCTGGGCATTTTTCTTCAACCTCAGGCTCTTTTCAGCCCATAAACTGTACTGGTCTTTGGAGACTGTTTTCCTATGCAGATAAGGAAATAAACAATCAACTATATTAACTTTGGAAACAACTCGCATGGCTTTTTGTTCACAATCCACTACCTAGACTTCAGTCTCATGATCACACCAGTAACCTGAAGCCTATCTAGTATATTCCCTGCCTGTGTCCAGAAAAATGGGTAAATGATTTTATGAACCTATGTAAAAGGCCATGGCATTGTTTGGATTTACTAATGTGAGAGATTTTTGGAGGGACTTTAATGACATCAGAAATGTAAAAGATGAGCCAAATGACCTGTGCAAATGACTTGTGACCATGTTCAGTCCTAGATGTGTTTTACTAAAGAACTGTCTATAGTACATCAATAATCAAAGCCATAAGACAAAGACATTCTGCTTTATTAGGAATCAAGTACTGGATCCACAGTATCATTGCATTTTGTAGCCTGAAGTGACAAGATAGGGCTCTTGGTTTAGAATTTATAATGGACACTTTTTAAAGAATATAATTCCTACACAAATTAACCTAGTCTGGTGAAAATTCAGCTTCAATGAGCTGGAATAAATGCTCATTGGAAGTGGAGTAACTCAAAAATTTCATCTAGAATAAGGCTAAAATGCCTTTGCATCTAATGGCAATATGAGATGATTTCAAATTTTCATTGTTGTAGTTTAAGTCCTGACTCCATACATTTACCACCTCAGGACTTTTAATAGACATTCAGGAGATGCAAGCAAAGCAAACTCAAGGTATCTTTTCTTGAAGATACTGTAGTTTGGCTAGTGAAACAGACAAAGAAAATGAGGATAAAATAAAACAGCTAGAAACAGCATTTTTGATCTGAAAACAAAAATAATGTTATGAGAGCTACTGTTAGTGACTTTTAAAAATTATTGGACTATATTTTAGAGCAGTTTTAAGTTTATTTAAAACCCCAACTTTATCTCAAAGTGAATAATGTTCACTCACCCATCCCCTACCTCATTTCAATTATTTTTACATCTTGCATTAGTGGGGTGCACTTGTTTCATTTGATGATAAACACTGGTTTGTTATTATCTAAAAATCTATAGCTTATGTTAGAGATCATTTTTGTATTATGTAGTTATGTATATTTTTTCAAATTTATACTATATCTATTATTACAATATTAGAAGGAATAATTTTTTTCAATTGTTTTAACTTATGGTTTACTGGTAACACCATGTTGAGCATCTTTTGTGTCACCTAGTCATCTTAAAGACCACCTGGAATGTTTTCCAGTGAAATTTCTGCTAAACTACTTTTCCTTTTTAAATTGTTATTTGTCTACATACTGCTGACTTATAAGAATTCTTTCTATATTTTGAATATTGGTCCTTTATCAAATATGTGTTTTGCAACTATTTTCTTCCCATCAGTGGCTTATCTTTTCACTTTACTAACTATATTTCTTTATAAGTGAGAACTTTAAAAATTCTGTTGAGGTCTATTTGAGTAAAATAGTAAATTCTATTCTACTATTTCACAAATTTTGCTTCAGTTTTAGTATCAATAAGTCAAAACCAAAGCCACTCACATTTGCTCCTATGTTATCCTTTAGCAGTTTTATGGACATATGTTTTACATTTAGGCTTATAAATCATTTTGGATTAATTCTGGTGAAAAAATGCAAAGTCTAGTTAAAACTTTTCTTTCTTTCTTTTTTTTTTTTTTTGCTTGTTGATGCTAGATGTTCCAGGACAATTTACTGTAAAGCTTTTCTTTTTTCCATTAAATTATCTTTGTGCCTCCTACATTGTTCTATTTCTTGGCTCTGTTTTTTCTTGTATTAATCTATTTATTTGTTCTTTAACCAATACTACACTCTTAATTACTGTTGCTCTATTGTAAATGAAAAGTCCTCTAACTTTGCCCTTCATTTATTTCTTTTTCTTTCTGTCTTATTTTTTTAGAGAGTGGGTTGTGTGGTTAGAAATTAATTTTGCCTTTCAAAGCATGTGTCAAATCTTCAAAGATATTTCATAACTGTGGATAAAGACCAGATGAGTAACTGACCTGTCTTCTCTTGCTTACTTTTTGGCCAAAAAAATCATCCATCAACCTAGCCACACCTGTCCATTCCCTGCTCCTCAAATCACCTTCAGACTCACATATGTTTTTATAACATGTGAATGTTGATCTCTCTGGTTGGGATGTACTCTGCCTTAGGTTCACCTTGATACATTGTTGGAAATACTGGGGAGAGACAAGTGTCTACTGAATTTACTACTCTACTACTGATTTATAACCTTGAGATTGGCAAGTTTTTCAAGTAAAAACCTGGTCTGAAAAGAAAGCATGAATTGTACACTAGAAGCTTAAGGTATAACTGCAAATTGAAAAGAAAAAAATAAGGGAGTAGGGGCAGGAAACACAGTTTGGGTTTAAGGGAATTTTTTGGTTTTTAAGTGGAGTTATTGAATTATGTTGGCCTTTTGTAAGTTGCATACCTTGAAATACTAAAGACAACCCATTTTTCTTGGCTGTGTTCTCTACTTTTGTTCAAAAATAACTCATTACAGGATATCAAGGGCTCAGCAGGGTTCCTTGTGTGAAGCAGCCTTTTTGTAAATGCTGTGAAATCATTGAGCACTAAGTACCAATGACAAATGTTAGGGGAGCTCAGAGTGAATTGAGCAAGGAGTATAAGGGAAATGATACAGGGAAGCCAATATCTGGAGACATTGCCTGTGAGTTAAGCTTATGCTCACAATGGTATCTGTGAGACAATTCATGAGCATTCAGTTTTCCAAAGAAATCTGGCTGTGGCACATGATAGTTGACTTCAAAAACTATTCCTTTACCAAACTTTATTTGCAGCCCTACGTGTTTGGAGCCAGGAAGTCTGAAAACTATTTTCACTCCTTGCTTCCCTTGCAGCTACAAGTGACTGAGTACCAGCCAATGAGAATAAAAACATACTCTGAGGTTTCTGAGAAAGTTTTTATTTTTTTGATAAAAGAAGAGAATGTTTATATTCTTGTACATCCTGGATATTTGGATGATGGCATGAAAATGTAGCCTCAGACTATGGGAACTGTGTTGCAATTGGGAAGTGATTAACATGAGGACAAAATGTTCAAATGACCAAAAAAAGATTGATCCATGATATATTCATTGAACAGGTCTTTAAAGTAGAAGTCATAAAACTGACATATAAATAAATAACTGACACTCTTAAGGTTCAAGATAGTTGCTTTTCTGTTACTTGCTGTTGAATACATTTTAACTAATCAATAAAAACTTTTGTCTTTAGTCTTAACATTTCCATCTTTTCCCAGACAATAATGAACAAGAAGAAGATATTGAGAAAGTAAAAATTGTTAGTGAACTAGGATAATTTATCTACTTTCCTTAAGCCTACAATAAAACCTAAAAGAAAATGAAATAAAATTTGGATGTTCCAGGATTTTGAACAAATTCCATCTTCCACTAATGATTTCTGAACAAACTGTTAAGTTTTAGATTAGTAGTTTTATTATAATTTACTGACAGCTGGGGCTTGCTGATTGATTAAATTGTAAACTGCAGTTCAGATTACTTGATCAGGTAGAGCAAATGCTAGCCTATTTAATGAGAGTGATAAAGCACATCTGATCAAGCACAACTTTCGCTTTGTAAAGGAGTCAGGGTCAGAAATACAGGCAATCCCTACGAGTTCAGGGTAGACAGTACTCTTGTTCTGGGATAATAAAAGCCTGTTAATCTTAATCAAACTTGAAAATAAACTTCTTTTTGTTTTTTTTTTTCAAGCCAGGAGAAAGTTAAGAATGTTCCAGATTGAATACCAGCTCCTCCTTTAGCTCTTGCTGACCAAATCAGAGCACAGGGCCCTACTCTGTGAGGAGCTGAGGAGCAGCCAGTCTTAGTTGGGAAGTCTCAGTGTGTTTTGAAGTCTGCCAGATTCAAAATGGAGTGGCTTGTGTCAAGTCCTGACAAAACAGAGTCAAGGAAAAGCTCATGAAAAGGGCTCTTATGCTTGAGCTATCTGATCATAAGAACTAACAGGAAATTTTCCAATCTAC
Source organism: Thryonomys swinderianus (assembly GCA_004025085.1). Lineage (NCBI taxonomy): Eukaryota > Metazoa > Chordata > Mammalia > Rodentia > Thryonomyidae > Thryonomys > Thryonomys swinderianus. The sequence continues at coordinate 6,849 of PVIC010032395.1, forward strand.
AATTTGCTATATGATATGCACAGGATAGCTGGCAGCTTAAGGACAGTTGGCCACTTAGTCAAGAACAATTAACTGGCACACTGCTGTGTAAATCTAATCTAACAAAAATTTTTGTTATCAGACTAAGATTATATATTTTACTCAGCAACTGCCAGCACCCAATTATCAAAGCTTACCACTTCCTCACAGTCTTTGCCTACCTCAACAAACTTGTTTCTAAAACAACTTTCATACTTGTCTTCTCACTGTTACACCTTAAATTTTCCTTTGTTCTTCAGAGGTACCAGAGGCTCTTCTGATCTAGAGGTGTCTTAAATTGTCCTGCTAATTTGAAAAAGAAAAGTGTAGGCCAATCTCCTAGATGCAAAATCCTCAATAAGACATTAGTGAATGGAATACAGCTCATCACAAAAGAGTTCACACATGATCAAATAGATTTCATCCCACAGATGCATGCATACTTCAACACACAAATCAGTAAGTATAATATATCATATAAAAACAATCAAGGTCAAAACCAAATGATCATATCAATAAATGCAGAAAAGGCTTTTGGTGAAATCAAACTCAGAAGTTTTTACCTCTGGAATGAGGGACAGGCATGTCCTGCTTGGAGTATGTGGGGCCATAGGCTAACATTATTCTTTTTTTTAATTGAATTCTTTATTGGTACATTTTATGTACCAATAAATCTCACAATCATGCTCAACATTGGGGAATTTTTACCAATATATGACACAAGTTAATTCTTACATTCCCTTTGAATATTTCTTATTTCACAAAATCTATCATGCATTCTAGAATTCATTTACATCTACAAGTTCTCATGCCAGAGAAGAGATATGGTATTTACATATCTGTGATCTATTTATATCACTTTTTAGTGTGTCCTCAAGGTGAATCCATTTGCAAATAAATGAATGAAACTTGTCATTCTTTATGGCAGAGTAATACTCCGTTTTATTTTATTTTATTTTATTTTTTTTGAGACAGGGTCTCACTTTGTAGTTTGGGCTGGCTCTGAGCTCACTATGTAGCCTGGGCAAGCTTCAAACTCAGCAATCCTCCTCTCTCTGCCTCCCGAGTGCTGGGATTACAGGTGTGAGCCACCACACCCTGTGCTACTCTATTTTATTAAAAAAAAAAAAAAACCACATCTTCTTTATCCAGTCTCCAGTTGATGGGCATCTGGGTTGCTTCCAAGATTAGGCTATCACAAACTGAGTTCCTATGAATATGGTTATACATATGACTTTACAGTATGATTCATTTAATTCCTTTGAGTATATTCCTAGGAGGAAAATAACAGGATCAAATGGGACCTCTAATCCTAGTTTTCTGAGGAATCTCCACACTAATCTCCACAATGGTTGCACAAGTCTACAATCACACCAACGATGGAGAAGGGTTCCTTCCTCACCCCAGCCTCGCCAGCATTTATCGCTGGTTGATTTCACAATAGTAGCCATTCTATGGAGTGAGACGAAATCTCAGTGTTGTTTTCATCCGCATCTTTCCAATGACCAGTGATGCTGAGCATTTTTTTTTTTTTTTTTTTGAGACAGGGTCTTGCTTTGTAGTTCAGGCTGGCCCTGAGCTCACTATGTAGCCCAGGCAAGCCGCTGCGAACTCAGCAATCCTCCTGTCTCTACCTCCCAAGTGCTGGGATTACAGGCATGAGCCACCACGCCCAGCACTGTGGTGTGTGGTATTGATTGCTGGTGGGCGTGAGTCACCACACCCAACATTCTATGTGGGATCAAACTCAGGACCTTGGGCTTGCGAGGCAGGTGCCAGAACCACTGAGCTAGATCTCCGGCTCGAGTATTTCTTCATATGTTTCTTGGCTACTTTGACTTCTGCTTCTGAGACGTGTCTGTTCAATTCAGATGCCCATTTTTGAATTGGGCATCTATAAACTTGGAGGGAATGATTTAACTTCTTTATATATTCTAGGTAGTAACCCTTTGTCTGACAAACAGCTAGTAAAGATTTTGTCCCTTGTTTTTGGTTGTCTTTTGGCAGTGCAAGTGGTTTCTTTTGCTGTGCAGAAGCTTTTTAGGAGGATGAGATCACATTTGTTGATTCTTTCTGCTAGTTCTAATGCTATAGAGGTTTTCTTCATAAAGTCTCTGGCTAAGCCAATGTCTCCAATAGTTCTACCTAATCTGTTATGCAGCAGGTTTATTGTTTCTGTTTTAATGTTTAAGTCTTGAATCCATTGTAATTTTAGTTTAGTACATGGGGTAAAAGATAGGTCTAACTTTAGCTTTTGGCAGGTTGAAGCCCAGTTTTTCCAGCACCATTTGTTAAAGAGGCTGTCTTTCCTCCATTGAGGATGTTTGGCTCCTTTATAAAAAAATGAAGTGGCTTAGTGTATCTAGAGTTGTTTGTGGATCTTCTAATCTATTCCACTCATCCTTGGATCTGTTTCTTTGCCGTTGCCGTGCCATTTTTGTCAGAGTGGAATTATAGTTTTAAATTGGGGATTGTAATACCCCCTGCCATGTCATGGTTGCTTAGAATTGCTTTTGCTATTCTGGGTTTCTTCTGGTTCCAGATGAATTTTTGGATTATTATCTCTAGCTCTGTGAAGTATGGTATTGGGATTTCAATCATAATTGAATTGAATTTGTATAGTAACTATGGTAGTATAGCCATTTTGATGATGTTGGTTCTCCCTACCCAGGAACAAGGGATGTCCTTTCATTTTCTGATATCCTCTTCTATTTCCTTTTTCAGAGTCCTGTACTTTTCAGAGTAGAGGTCTTTCACTTCCTTTGTTAGATTGATTCCTAGATATTTCATTTTTCTGGGTACTATTTTGAAGGGGATTGACTCCCCTATTTCTCTTTCAGTGAGTTTGTTGTTTGTGTATACAAAGGCTGTTGATTTTTGATTTTGATGATTTTGTATCCAGCTACACTACTAAATTTGGTGATTAATTCCTGTAGCCTTTTGTTTGAGTTTTTAGGATCATCTTTATAGAGATTCATATCATCTCTGAATAATGACAGTTTCACTTCTTCCATTCTTATCTTTATTCCTTTTATTTCTTTGTCTTGCCTATTTGCTGTGGCTAATGTTCCCAGAATTATATTGAACAAGAGTGGTGACAGCAGACATTTTGGTCTTCTTCCTGATATGAGTATAAATGTTTTCAGTTTTTGTCCATTTATTATGGTGCTGGCTGTTGGTTTCTCATAAATAGCTTATATTAGTTTGTGATAAAGTCCATCTATTCTAATTCTCTGTACAGTTTTGATTATGAATGGGTGTTGGATTTTGTCAAAAACTTTTTCTACATTTATTGAGATGACCATATGTTTTTTTTTCCTTGAGTCTGTTAATATAGTGCCTTACATTAATTGATTTACGTATGTTAAACCAGCCTTGCATCCCTGGGATAAATCCAACTTCATCAGGGTCTATGGTTATCTTGATAACTCTCTGTGTTCTGTTTGCCAGTATCTTATTGAGGATTTTTGTATTAATGCTCACTAGAGAGACTGACCTGTAGTTCTCTTTTTTTGGTTTGATCTTTCTCTGCTTTTGGAATCAAGGTAATAGTTGCATCAAGGAATGATTTTGGAAGTTCTGCTACTCTTGATTTCATTAAAGAGTTTCAGAAGTAGTGGCATTAACTCTTCTTTAAACGTTTTGTAGAATTCAGCAGTGAAGCCGTCAGAACCAGAGCTTTTCTTTGTTAGTAGGTTTTTTTATTACATTTTCTTTGTTTAGGTTTTTTATTACATTTTCAATTTCCCAGAATGCTATCAGATTATTTAACATTTTTATATCCTCTTCGTTCAGGTTTGGAAGTTCATATGTGTTTAGGAATCTATCCATTTCTTCTAGATTTTCCATCGTTTTGGAGTACAAATTTTCAAAATATGTGTTTGTGATCCTTTGGACTTCCACAGGATCTGTGGTGATTTCTCCCTTTTCATTCCTATTAACATGTATTTGAGCCTTTTCCTTTCTTTGTTTGATAAGGTTGGCTAAGGGTCTGTTGATCTTATTTATTCTTTCTAAGAATCAACTCTTTGATTCATTGATTCTTTGTATTGTTCTCTTTGTCTCCATTGCAGTAATTTCTGTCTTGATCCTTATAATTTCCTCCTTTGTAATAGCTTTGGGTTTGTCTTGCTCCTCTTTTTCTGATAGTTTGAGGTTCAGCATTAGATAGTTTATTTGAGTTTGCCCTATTTTCTGGGTATAGGCATTCAATGCTATGAATTTCCCTCATAGAACTGCTTTCATTGTGTCCCATAAATTCCTGTATGTTGTATTGGCGTTATCATTTAATTGTAGAAACTGTTTAATTTATTCTTGAATTTCTTCTGTGGCCCATTGTATGTTCAGCAGAGTGTTCAATTTACATTTATTTGTGAGGATCTTGAATTTCTTTTGCTATTTAGCTCTAGTTTCATGGCACTGTGGTCTGATAGTAAGCAATGGATAACTTCAGTTCCTGTGCATTTACTTGAACCTGTTCTATAAACTAGGATGTGATCTATTTTGGAAAATAATCCATGAGCAGTTGAGAAGAACATATATTCTGGCTTTGTAGGTTGAAATACTGTGTAGGCATCTATTAAGTCCATTTGTTCAAAAGTTTGGTTCAGCTC